>JAYEVD010000699.1:0-116018 GCA_036346405.1 Phyllostachys edulis
ACATGTTGTCTACCTTACGGTCTTCTTTGTGCCATCGCGACAACTTTGCATCAGTCCTTGTTTATGAACAGACCCGTTTGGCGTGGTATTATAGGAGCATACCACATAACCTTCAGCGAGGATTTTCTTCTGGGGCGTTCTTCGCCCTCAACATCGCCAGAGGTCATCTCTTTGATCTTATACATGACGCTTTGCATACGGGGTATTCATCCAAATTCTCGTAGTCCTTGCCACGATCTGGGATGCGATCATTAGGACATGCATGTATCTTACGATTTCTAATCCCAAAGGCGACGACTTTGTTTTGCTTCAATGCGTAGTGGCGGAGCAATTCGTTAGGCCGGAAGCATCTTTTTTGGATCTTGATAATTGCCCAAATGCCTTGTCGGATACACCATTCTGTGCCTTTCCATTGTAGCAACGATGTTGTTACCTTTTTACCCATCTTGGCGGGCGGGTATAGTAATATCTTGTGATCCTCTAGCATGCGGTCAAACTTAGCCTTCTCCTTTTCACTTTCGCAATCTCTTTGTGCATCACGAATGACATCACCAAGAGCATCATCTTGATGAGTGTGTCTTACCTTTTCCTCTTCCCTTGACCTACATTGCATTATCATCGAAGTCACCGTATTGAGCAATAATGTCGTTAGGGTCCAATTGTTCTTCTTCACTATTCCATTATAACCTGGTTTCTCGTGCTTGGTCCAACAAATATAGTTTAGCATGAAACCCGACTTCAACAAGTGTGAGTGAAGACTCATTGAGCAGAATATTCCTTCAAATTCTTACAGGGCACATGGAATGACACATGAAACCATCCCGCTTGTTTGCCTCGGCCACTCTTAAGAAATAATGCACGCCATCAATGAACTCTTTGGGCGGCGATCGGCATTGTACATCCATATGGCGTGTCATAAATGCGCATTATATGACATATCACATAATTAAATTTCAAGTTTCAAATTTTTCCCGAGATAGTACACATGATAGAGAGCTACCCAAAAATTTTTAGAATTTTGAAATTAAGATGAATTTATTTTGAATTTTCAAAGAATCAGCACTATTTGTGACGTTTGCACTAGGAGCTTAGCCTTGCTGTGTAGAGTGTCGGCTGACGACAGGCGTTCCCATCTCTGTGTGAGCAGCCAAACAGTAAGCTTAAGGAAGGGACATCAAGTTAAATGATAATTAATAATTAACTAAATTGCCCAAAGTCATTAAGGGTGAATGACCTAGGTCAACAATCAATCCAAAAGGCAAACAATAACTAAGTGATTAAGCTAATTAGAGATTAACTAATTACTTAATAATTAAATATTAAACTTATTTATTAAAACAAAATTAATATTTATTATTTTTACCCAAGAGGTTGGATCTGATAAGATAAGACTTATCTCATCAAACACCCTCAAAGCTTAACCTAACTAACACATGTAAAAGTCATTTTCATTTATTTAAATAATTATTAAATAAGGTGAAAAATAAAAGTCTTCGAATTGATCCCAAAATTTTTGTACAGATAGTTCATAGCCTAATTAGATGGCAAAACAATTTTCAAATTTTTGGATCATTAATTTAGCCTACAAAATTCATGGAATAATAATTAAATAAATAAGCATAAAATAGGTATAAATTCAACTTTGTCCAAATAGTCTTAAAATTTTTATATGGACTGTTCACAGTGTAACTTAGTGGAAAAAAATTTCATGATTTTGGAAATTTATTATGGCCTACAAAAATCATGAAAGTTCTATTTATGAATTAATTGGCAATTTTATAACATATAAAATTATTCAAATTTCACATTTCATATTTTTCATAATGGACGGTGGGGGGTTATCGAGGGCTTACTGGCACACCGAAAGTGAATACGGTTGAGTGAATGAGCAGCTCGTGGTGACAGCGGCTGGCCAGCGTCATCGCGGCGGCAAGCGAGCGTTCCGGCTCTCGTGAAGCTTAACGGCGGGGAGTTTAAATAGAAGGACATTTAGTCGGTTGGTGTTACTGGCAAGGGACTAAATGTCAACCTTTAGTCGGTTGGTACTGTCAGGGACTAAAGATTTAGTCCCGGATTGTAGTACCAACTCGGACTAGGTTGATATGTTAGTCGGTTGGTAACACCAACGGGACTACTAAAATCCTCTCAAAAGTTCGGCACCGTAGAGGCGAGGACTTTTAGTCGGTTGGTGTTACCAAGGACTAAAGATCTTTGGTCGGGACGCAATTTTTCTTGAGACTATTGCCCGTTTGGCGATTCGACCAAAGGTGCGTTTCAGTAGTAGTGGACGGTGGCGTGGACTAGCGAGCAGCGGCGGAGGTGGCTTTGACGGCGAGCGACGGAGAGCGATGGCGTCCGGCGGCCGTAGCGTTCGAGGCGCGCTGATTACAAGAGTACTAGACAAGGATCAGAACAATTGCACAATCAAGTGCAAGTATGGGCTGAGCTTCAGCACAAGAAACTTGTCAGATCACTGGGGTTTTACTCGCATTGAATGAGAAGATGCTTGTTTACGAACACATAAAGAATGGGAGCCATGACAATTTTCTATTTGGTACTTTCCTCTAAAATCACTAATCCCGATTTGTTGGTTACTACAAATAAATTTTCTGTTCTGTAACTTCTGTTTGCATTTCAGCACAATTGTTAAATTTCCAGTTAGGTGTACTAGATGATGGTGATTAAAAACTATACTGAAACCAACTATGCCAAGAAACCAACTATTCCTTGGACCTAAGCTACCTCGACATGCCTTCCCTTCATCTTCAGGCTCTAGACTCTAATTTCTCCGAAGATGAGATTTAGGAAGCAATAAAGAACATGCCCTCGGAGAAGGCTCCGGGCCCCGATGGCTTCTCGGGCCTGTTCTATCAGTGTTGTTGGTCAATCATCAAACCGGATTTAATGGCGGCCTTCCACGTCATTGGTCGTCTAATAGGATCGAGCTTCCACCTACTCAACAAGGCTTTGCTAACTCTTCTGCCCAAGAAACAAGCACCTCAGGAAGCACAAGATTTTCAGCCTATTAGCCTTCTCTACAGCTTTGCCAAGATTTTCTCTAAGGTCCTTGCTCGAAGGCTAGCTCGGAACTTCCAAAATTAGTAGCTCGAACGGTGCCTTCCATCAAAGATCGTTCTATTCAAGATAATTTATTCTCGGTCAGGCAGTCTGCGTGAATGTTGCACCATCAAAAGCCAGTGGCCTTTTTATTCAAACTAGACATCGCTCAAGCCTTCAATTCATTGTCATGGCCTTTTTCATTGGAAATTCTCGACAAAAATGTTTTTGGCCCAGGTGGTGCTCTTGGCTAAGCATGATGTTCTTGTCCTCTTCCACCATAATTCGGTCAGCGACAATACCCGAGCGCACTTCCGGTTTGGCGCTGGTCGTAGGTTGCATCAAGGAGATCCGTTATCCCCGATCTCGTTCATCCTTGCAATGGATGCTCTCAACAATCTGGTCATTACTGCAGAAAAGGAGGCCTTGCTGCATCCGATCGGAGGGCGTCGAGGTCTACCACATCGTCTTTCTTTGTATGTGGATGATGCGGTCGTTTTTCTAACCCCGTGAGTGGTGATCTGTTAGCCATTAAGAAATTCGCAACTCTTGGGGAGGCTTCTGCCCACGTACTCAACATGAGTAGGAGCTCATTCTCACCAATCCGATGCAATGCCCAACAGATTCAACTTATCACGCAGACGGTTTGCATTGCAACATTGCTACTTTCCGTGTAAATACCTTGGCTTGCCGCTTTCTTTCTGATCTGTCTCGATCTCGATTTCCAACCGCTTTGGACAAGGTCGCTAAGCGCCTGCCAAGCATGGCGGGCAGTTGCTCTCACAAAGGCGCTTGATTCTCGTTAAGGCGATGATTGTCGTCCATGGCGGTCTACAATTTCATGGCCCTGATCCCCGCTCGGTAGTCAAAGATATTGATAAGAAGCGGTGAGCATTTCTTTGGAAAGGATCGCAAAATGTTTCGGAAGCAAGCGCTGGTGGCTTGGTCATCGGTTTGCCCACTCTCCAATTGGGAGGACTTGGTTGCACAACTTGGATGTGTTAGGCGGAGCCATGCACATGCATTGGCAATAGCTCTGAGAGGACTGGGATGCGTGTCCTTGGGGGCGTTTATAGCCCAGTCTAGCAGAGAGGAAAAAGACATGTTCGGGCTTCTATTATGGTCGATTAGGGAGCGGAGAACACTTTGTTCGGGAGGACCATTGGTGCAGATTGTTCAATTAAAGGTTTGCACGTCCATTGTCCGGATGGTCGATACATCTATCCAGGAGGAAAGAACGATGCCTCAAGCCCTTACCAATGATTCTTGGATTCTAGACATTCGAGGGCAGCCCGGATGCTCATACGGTGATGATGTCCTTGGCTATGGAATAGGTTGCAAGAATTGTGTTTATCTCGAGGCGAGGCCGATTCGATGAAGTTGGTGTTGGGAATCATCGGTCGCTACTCAACTAAGTCGACGTATTTGGCTTTCTTCACATGATCAACTTGGTTTCCATGTCTTTGAGGCCATATGGAAAGTCTTGGTGCCACTAAAATACAAAGTCTTCATTTGGTTGGCCCTCACGGCGATGTTGGACAGTGATCATCTAAGGCGTTGCGGATTGCAAAACCGGGGACTTGCATTTTCTGCGAGCACCGGGAAGAGTCAATAGACCAACGTTTGGTAGGTGCGCTATCACACAAGTATGGACTCGCTTCTTAGCAAAAACGGCTCAGTGTCAGTTCCCTAGCGGCCAGACCTCCTTCAAGAATATTGGTTGGCTGCTCGCAATTCCGCACGAAGAGTCATAGGAAGCAAACAGACGTGTCTATCATTCTCGTCTCTTGGATGCTTTGGAAGGAGTGCAATCAAAGGATATTTAACAACATCATTAACTCCATCGATCAGATGTTACGAATTGTTCTCCAAGAGCATCAGCTATGGAGTTTGGCAGCTGCGCATCATCTGGGGCTGCCATGCAGGAGTAGTAGATTAGTTGGTCGCTTGCTCTGTTTGCCGTATTATCGTATCGCTGTTGTCGTACTTTTCTTTCGTTGTTTTGTCATCCCCTCTTTCCGCTGGCGGTCGAGCGTCAGTGTAGCCGCTTGGATAGCTTGTAACCTATACTGTTCTTTGACTTTGGTTCGTGTTTTATTCTCTCGTCTAATGGATTGATGTGCAAAGCCTTGAAAAAAAAGTATTATAAGGATGGAGTGTCATGGGTAATGCCGGTATTGCAGCATTTCCGGCAAGCTAGTTTCTGCAGCTAAGACTAGTACTTATAGTTAGCAAAAGTCGTTTTTGAATCTCTTATTACATTAGTGTAATTTGACCTCTGTATGCATGTATGAGCAACTCTGTTTAATTTAAGTCATCCATTTTGTTGAAACAGGTACTAGCAAGGGAGAGACACTGAACTGGGAGCAACGGTACAATATCATTCTTGGAATAGCCAAGGGAATATTGTATCTTCAGTCTGCGATGCATCCACATCGGTCTGCTTTGTGTCCGGGAGGATCCAGATGAAAGGCCAAGCATATCTTCAGTTGTTCTCATGCTAACCAGACGCAGAATAAAACTCCAGCCACCGCGACAACCGGGGTTCTTGTTTGGGAGAGACTCCAGTTCAGTTTTCCAACAGGACAGACATGGCAACTACATATATGAGAAGTCTGTTGTAATTGTGGAGGATAATTTCTTTGTGAACACACTTTTCTGTGACCTTTTCTACATAAGACTTTTCGATTTTAACTTCGTCTGAATGAGTTGGAAATAATGAGATTACTACGACCCAATCCAAATGGGTTATTGATCAGATGGTTCAGGCGATCAACTAGGAGTACCTTTTAGTGGGAGAAAAATCAAATAAGTTTCTCCTGTGTTGACACACCAGCCACATGAACTTGACAGGTGCAGGCAGTGGGCCCTGCTCGTCATTCACAGATTTGCCCTACCGGGTCAAACAAATACTTCTTCACCACGTTGCAAGCCAAACCATCCTTCTTACTAGTAGTACTTCTGAATACTGATCAGCACTCATCAGCCACCACCTTGGCTTCTACCCTTCTTCGCCCACCGCCCCCCACCATGGCCACGCACCGTTGCGTCTCCGCCTGCCTCGCCGCCGCGCTCCTCGCCGCCTTCCTCCTCGCGCCGCTGGCGGCCGCGCAGCCATGGCAGCTCTGCGGTACCAGCGGCAACTACTCGGCGAACGACACCTACCAATCCAACCTCGGGCAGCTCTCCGCCGCCCTCCCCAAGAACGCCTCCGCCTCCCGGACGCTCTTCGCCACCGACAGCGTCGGCTCCGTCCCGAACATCGTCTACGCCCTCGCGCTCTGCCGCGGCGACATCAACGCCTCCGCCTGCGAGGCCTGCGTCACCACCGCCTTCCAGGACGCGCAGCAGCTCTGCGCCTTCAACAAGGACGCCACCGTCTTCTACGACCTCTGTCTCCTCAGTTTCTCCAATCAGAACTTCCTCAACACCACAAACGACAACAAGTTTATCATCGCCACGAACCCGCAGAACGTGAGCGCGCCCGCGGAGATGTTCGACGCCGCCGTCGCCATACTCCTCAACGCCACCAGCAATTACGCAGCGGCGAACTCGTCAAGGCGGTTCCTACGGGGGAGGAGGCCTTCGATAGCAGTAACCCCACCATCTACGGGCTGGTGCAGTGCACGCCGGATATGTCACCGGACGACTGCCGGAGCTGCCTCGGGGTATAATTGCGAGCATGCCGCGGTACCTCAGCCGGGCGCAGGGCGGGCGGATTATTGGGGTGCGGTGCAACTTTAGGTACGAGGTGACCCCTTTCTTCTCCGGAGGCTCGATGCTGCAGCTTCCGGCTCCGTCTGCACCAGCAAACATGACGCCACCAGCGGCCACAGGAGGTGAGTTGGAGACACAGAAACCACTTCTTTGCAGTAATTTATCTGGGTATTTAGCGCAATAAACGTCTTCTGATAGTTAGATTTTCATCAAAATTGGGTAAATAAGACAATTCTGATGCTAGAACCATCACCTAATGTATCGGTATGGTTTTCAGGGGAAAAACATATTGGTATAGGTATTTCCATTGTTTGTTCTGTTTAGATTAAAATCGTTACTATCTTGTAAATTGTAATTGCTTCGAAGCACTGCTGAACTCAAACTTTTGGGTGCAAACGACAATAATATCTGAATTAGGGGGGACTGGTTCTTTCGGGATTACATAATTGTCAACGTAATCTGGTAGATGTCGCATGTCAGATAACCTTGTGCTGTTTTTTATTTATTCCCTTTGTGGGTTGATCTTGACATTTCTGTACTCCTGTTGCTATCAGATGCTTCACCAGAAACAGAGTGAAAAGCACATATGCCTGATAGACATTGAAAAGTCCTTAATTGAACATTTCTAAATGCGGTGCATTTAGACTGAAATAATGTGTACGTTTGCAGAATAATTTTGGAAACAGTTTAGCCTGGTCAATTCAAACAAAGTATTCCATGAATCTGGTTTCCTCTGTGGTTTGCTATTTAATTAGGAAAAGACAGCAGAAGATGAAATCATATCCTAATTTTTGCTTTCTTTTTTGATAGTGGAACTAATCCTGAATAATATACTGAGAACTGAGAAGTGGTTGGCTGCTAGTAGCTTTACGGTGTAGTATATGAGCCAAACTGCACAAATCCTGTTTGTTTTGATTTCGGAGTTAACTAAAAGTGCTAGAGTTTATGTACTTTTTTGAAAAGAAACTTGATTATAGTATAATATAATTGTTTCTAAGATCCAAATGTGTCATCTCATTCAGGTTGCAAAAAAATCTCCTTGAGATGTATTCCTTCTGAAGTAGACGTCATTTTTTGCAGGAAGAACGAGAAATAAAACTGGTATAGTTCTAGCCATTGCACTGCCTATAGTTGCTGTATTGCTGGCTATGATTGTCATTTGTCTCTACTTCCGGAGGTGGAGGAGAAGACCAGCGACAAAACAGTCACCATCATGTAAGTTCAGATAAAAATATATAAAAAAATGTTTCCTTAAAAAAACAATTTAGAAAAAATGATAGACAGCAAGAAAATGGATGAAGCAATGATCTAATCGATCCAAAAATAGGGGAATAGCATTTCCCTTTGAATATTTTTTCCATGAATTTTAATTATGCCCTAAAAAATTAAATATGGTTTTCTGGTTAGAAATGGCCTCACATTTAATGAAAATTAAAGATTGAATGTATATATTGCATCACAATGTAGTTGCCATCTTTTGACAGGTTCAGCTAATACGGATGACATTGAAAGCATAGATTCGCTTATTCTTGATCTATCAACACTACGTTCTGCAACAGATAACTTTGCTGAGAGCAATAGGCTTGGTGAAGGAGGGTTTGGTGCAGTTTATAAGGTGCCAGTCACACTAGTTCACTTCACATAGCCTTTTCAGCTTCAACAAGTTAATTTTTACACTTATGCAGGGTGTCCTTCCTGATGGTCAAGAAATAGCGGTAAAAAGGTTCTCCAGGAGTTCAGGACAAGGAATAGAAGAGTTAAAGAATGAACTTGTTTTGGTCGCCAAGCTTCAACAGAAGAATCTTGTTAGGCTTGTTGGTGTTTGCTTGCAAGAACATGAGAAGCTGCTTGTGTATGAATACATGCCCAATAGAAGCATCGACACCATTCTTTTCGGTACTATTCTCCAATCATCTTTCAGCAATAGCAAAAGAACAACTAAAACTAAACTTCTCTCTCTTTACAAAAAGAGGGTTGCTTAACCCAGGTTTTGAACCCAGGCCAAACACCTGGGGCTCCCAATTCCCCACCGCTGGAAATATATCTTGGTGGTAAAACTAAACTTTACTGATATGAGGTTTCTTGATCAACTGCCAGATCCTGAGAGAAGTAAGGAGCTAGATTGGGGAAAGAGATTCAAGATAATAAATGGAATTGCTCGAGGCTTACAATATCTTCATGAAGATTCTCAACTGAGAATAATTCATCGGGACCTGAAAGCAAGCAATGTACTATTAGACTCTGATTATACTCCCAAGATTTCAGACTTTGGTTTGGCAAGGCTATTTGGTGGAGATCAATCATGGGAAGTCACGAACCGTGTTGTTGGAACATAGTAAGTATAATCAAAAGACAAAACTACCTAGACGAGACGAGATGAGATACAAACAGTATATCAATTACAGTAACTTGGTGTTCTTATTGCAGCGGATATATGGCACCAGAATATGCGATGCGTGGCCACTATTCTACGAAGTCGGACGTGTTTAGCTTTGGTATTTTGATGTTGGAAATTGTAACCGGAAGACGAAGCAGTAGTTCCTTTAACATTGAGCAATCTGTCGGTCTCTTAAGTCTTGTAAGTTCTTGTTCACAAACTCTGTCGTCCATACACAAGTACATAACTTGTTGCAGTAATACTGAAACAAATTTCCAATTTGATGCAGGTATGGGAGCACTGGACCACGGGGACAATTGTGGAGTTCATGGATCCATCTCTGAGAAGCCATGCTCCTGGAGACCAGATGCTGAAGTGTGTTCACATCGGGCTATTGTGTGTTCAAGATAACCCAGCAGATAGACCTATGATGTCAACAGTAAACATCATGCTTAGCAGTCACACGGTGTCTCTCCAGTCTCCATCCAAGCCAGCATTTTTCATCCCTAAGAGCGGCACATACTCACAGTCGACTGGTAAGTCAGCAATGATGTCGCCGAATGAGATATCAATTACAGAGCTTGAACCAAGATAGGGAAAGCAATTGCTAGGACAATCGGATTGTCATCTTAGAAAATAAACTTGATTCAGGAAAAGGACCTAGTACATGTTAAGAATAATCAAGTGGCAGTTTTCATGCATTAGTTTCTTAGTGGACTGTTGCATGGCTGCATGTGGCTGCATGTAGCTGATTATGTAGTTAGTGCGTGCGTTGCATCCTGCATGCGTGAGTTAGTGTTTTTGCATTAATGTTTTGTTAGTGGGTTAGTGGGTAATAATTCTGGTGCATGTTCACTAGTTATTTAGCCTCATGTAATCTTTGTCATCAGTTGAGTCAAACAGAAAAGAGAAAAATAGAAAGAACGAAAAGTAGCACTAGGCAGTTGCAGTGCTACGCAAAAATCTTCTGTGTGTTCTTCCTTTCTGTGAGTTTGTCTCTCTCACCCGTGAAAGTGTGCGTTCACAGGTAGAATTTCCAACAATTAGTATCAGAGCCATGTCGAGCCGCACCTTCGTTGCCAGCAGTGGTCCGTCAAGGGTACTAGGAAGAGAAAACAGCGTCTCTCTTCAATACTCTATGCTGACTAGTAGCAACTATGCTGCATGGTCAATGAAGATGCAAGTGTACATGAAGTCACAAGGAGTATGGAATGCCGTTGAAGAAGACGGTGTCGAGAGGCGCCAAGACATGAAGGCACTTATGCCATCTACCATGGTGTGAGAGAGGAGACCCTTCTTGCTCTCAACGGCAAAAGGATGGCGAAGGAGGCATAGACGACTCTCAAGTCTATGTCACGTTAGGGTTGAGGCGTGACGAGGCCAAGCTCCAAACCGCCAAGAAAGAATTTGACAACCTTCATATGCGCAAATGTGAGTCAATCGATGAATTTGCCATGAGGGTCACCTCGCTCTCAGCAAGATGCTGAACTGGGGAGAGGGTTGAAGACTCTTGTGTGGTGGATAAGGTGCTTCGGTCTTGACATCAAGTTTCACGATCGCTTGCACTCTCGAGAACCTCGAGGACTTGGATGTGATGTCGATCAAGAAATGTTCGACGACTAAAGGCGTTCGAGGAGCGCCACATAGTTAGTGAGGAGGAAGGTGAGCATCTGCCGCTCACCCACGCCCAATGGGAGTCTAGGGCCAAGAGCAAGGAAGGTGGCTTCGCCCGGCAAGAATCGCAAATTTGACAAGGCTAAAGTAAGATGCTATAAGCGCAACGACTATAGGCATTTTGCTTCCGAATGTCCGAAGAAGGAGGAACAGACGATCTCATGGAGGCGGATGTCGACGATGAATCGATCCGCCGTGAAGTCATCTTGATTAGAGAGATTGTTAAGAATAATCAAGTGGCGCTTTTCATGCATTAGTTTCTTAGTGGACTGTTGCATGGCCGCATGTGGTTGCATGTAGTTGATTATGTAGTTAGTGCGTCGCGTTGCATCCTGCATGCGTGAGTTAGTGTTTTTGCATTAATGTTTTGTTAGTGGGTTAGTGGGTAATAATCCTGGTGCATGTTCACTAGCTATTTAGCCTCCTGTAATCTTTGTCTTCAGTTGAACCAAACAGAAAAGAGAGAAGAATAGAAAGAATGAAAAGTAGTACTAGGCAGTTGCAGTGCTACGCAAAAATCTTCTGTGTGTTCTTTCTCTTCGTGAGTTTGTCTCCCTCACCCGTGAAAGTGTGCGCCCACGGGTAGAATTTCCAACAGACATTTGTAATGCTGAATTTTTTTAGTAATTTTCTCCATTGGTCCCCTCAGTATTATATATTTTTTATATATACGAAGCCGTGAGCTTTATTCATTGAAAACTATCAACGCATCAGTGCGAATACTAGAAACTAAGAAACGAGGGCTTATCTGTCGCCATTCAACATTCCTAGGAGAGGTGCAAGCAAATTTTGCGCATCTGTGCGCTACATGATTAGCCTCTCTCCGCACATGATTAAAGGCAAAGCCACTAAACTCGGAGACAAGCTCTCTGACTTCTGCTAAGATGCAGGCTATAGCAGACCTGTCATCTCGCCTACTCCAAGCCGTAACCAGCTCCTGACAATCAGATTCCAGGGTCACTTTTGAGAAACCACACTTCCTCGCCAAAATCATCCTGTCTCGGCATGCCAAGGCCTCAATTGCTAGTGGGTCAATCAGATCCTTGTATCTGCAACAACAAGCAGCTAGAAAGGCCCCACTACTACCTCTGACAACAACGCCAGTACCAGCATGATGATCCAAACAATTCACAGCACCATCCACATTAACCTTTACCCAATGATCCAGTGGCCTGGTCCATTGTGGCACGCGCAAACTAGCCACCCTGTTTATCTCGGACATTGGCAACTCCAGATTGCACAAAACATCCTTGATGTACTCCATGGATTTCTCAGGGAAAAACCCCGGTTCGTCGTGAGTCCATTTGTTTCTGGAAGTCCAAATGCACCACATAACCGTTATAACTTTCGGGATATGGTCCTCAGGAATCAAACTTGCAGAGAGTATATCTGCTCTCCAGGTGAGAGGATGTAAAGGAGGTAATTTAACCTGCAGAAACTCCTTGGCCGCGCTCCAGAACAGCTTTGCATGGGAACAGTCAACAAGTGCATGCAACTGGGCCTCATCCCAACCTTCAAAATTGGATTAATTCCTTATTTGTCATTAGAAGTCGGCGGACTTCTCAAAATACTATTGAAAAATTGCTAATCCCTTTTTTGTCACTGTTCTCAACTTCTCTTCCTTTTTTCCACTCCGTAAGTTGGTGTGGACTTAGCCGTTGACTTGGGACTTAAAAACGATTTTGCCCCTAAGTGTTAGTAATGCCGAGATCTTTAGGGAATTATTTGACATAATAATATAGTTCCAAAATTTGAAATTTTTAGAAGAAGTTCTGACATAGTGTATATTATTGTGTAATTTTAATAGGGTTTTATTGTCAACATGTTTTTCTCTAAAAATCTTTCAAGTTACAACCAAAACTTTAAAGATTTTTAGAGAAAAATATGTTGCAAGTAAAACACTATCAAAATTATACAATAATCTACACTATGTCAGGAACGCCTTCTAAAAATTTCATAATTTTGAAACTATATTACTATGTCAAACAATTCTAAGGATCTCAAAGATACTTAGGCAAAATCGCTTTTTGCATCCAAGTCAACGGGCAAGTTCTCGGTCAACTCACGGAGTGACAAAAAAGGATAAACAATTTTTCGATAGATTTTAGATAGTCTACCAACTTTCAATGGCAAATAAAAATTAACCCTCGAAAATTTGGCACAGCTCACTTTCTTTTATATGGCGATTCTTTAGTTCTGCATCCACCGGCAAAATACTCTCACCTTCGGAACAGCTTTTAGTCTCCATAGTTTCTTCCAACGATCATCCGATGCCGCCGAAGAGTGTGCAGCCCGGGAGTTTACCTAATCAGCTATGGCTTGTTTCTTCTGAACCAAAGCTCGGTAAGCATGCTTCTCATGTATCCATGCCACTATGTCCTCGTTCCTTCTCCCGCTGAGCGGAATATTAAGGATAGCTTCCGCACCCGGCACAAAACAACAAACTCCGGTGTTATAAAACACATGATAAATAGTAGAAACAGGGGAACGAATTGTACGTGAAAAATCCTTGTAGGAAAAATCATGGATCATGAAGACGGAATTCTCTATATGGGAAATTCTCTATATAGGAAGAAATTACAAGCACAGAGAACTTGAACGTATCTAACCGTGCGACTACAGACGTATATATATAGGCTAAGCAATACGAGTCACTAATGGAGAATGAAATCGAATCAGAGTTGGATACGCAAACCGTTGCCACGTCTAACACGGCTTGGCAGATGCACCGCCGGCGTCACGTTTAGCGTAGTGTCCGCATGCAGAACCGTGATTTAATTCGGATCACACTTTAACAATCACTACCTTGAGACAAATTTGCTCCTGTAGCCAAAATATCAAATCTCCTCCAAATAAGTCTTCATCAATAGACCTTACACTTTGAAAGTACATATGACTAATCTCAACGAGTAAAAGCAGAATATCTTATCCAAACGTTTTCGTGAAGCCAAATTGAGCGAGCAGATCGAACAATCTTCTCCAAACGCTTCTCACGAATCCAAATTGAGCAAACCACCAAAGAGGTCCAAACACACACTATCAACAACGCGGATGAACAAATATAGGTTTTCAATAATTCATAACCTCAGAAAGACTCGGTTTGTGCAATAGACCTGAAACAAACGCTCGATCATCAAACGACATAAGCAAAAAACATCACCTTTGACGCTGGATAGATAGCGAAGAACTCATCTAATAGAATTTGATATGCTACACCTAGAACACAAAACTCTGCACACAATGCTAACTGGAAGAGCAATTTGCACACATGGCCATCATGTGCATCAAATGACCGACTTCAAAGGTAACTGAAATCCATCGTATGGTCAAAACTGCTCCTATAAAACTGTCCGGATGAAAGAAACTCTATGTGCCGTCAATAAAGTAGAAACTACAGTAGACCTTTTATATCGAGCTTTGACAACTGAACAAACGTTATAGTATCCACGCAAAAACAAACGCCCTTTTTGCATTTAAATCCTTTGTCTCGAGCTTTGATGCTGTCGGCTGGCTGGTCGACTGCTTCTCGCAACGTGCGGCTTCTGAACTGCAGATTGATCTGGCAATGATACGGTTTCAGACAGGAACACAGATGTATTCTTCCGTTTCGTATTCGAGAAATGTAGTCACGCCGCTTCGGTTCGGACAAATATTCGAGATGCAGAGTCTCGACCGGAATTGATGACTCGTGAGTCGCAGCCAGAAACCACAGAAGCCGCCGGATGTTGCCTTCGACGTTGCGCCTTGATGCCATGCGGATGGTGGCACGATGACTGCCTCCGAGTTGCCTCCTCCCGGGCAGCGGCTTGGACTTTGAACTTGGTGTTGATACCATTCGTTATAAAACGCACGATAAAATAGTATAAAATTCTTGCGGAAAAACTATGGATACACGAAGGCGGAATTCACTATATACAAACAAATTACAAGTATAGAGAACTTCAACGTATCTAACCGCATCACGATTATTACAGCGTACATATATAGGCTAGTGAATAATAGTCTCTCTTCAAGAAGGAAATCGAATCGAGTCGAATGTATCAGCCGTTGCCACGTTTGATATGGCTTAGCGCATACACTGCTCAGTGTCAGTTCTAACACAGTGTCTGGTATAGACACATGACGAATTCGAATCGCACTTTTTAACACCCGGACCAGATGAGAATTCCACCAACCCGTGTCAGGATCCATCAGCTCACAAACTTTTGTCAAATCATCTCCATGAGCCGCCTTGAAGGCTTCAGGCCAGTAGAATTGGTTAGCCAATTATCTTCCCAAATAAGAGTATCTTTGCCATTTCCAATCCGTTTTATCAGGCCTAAATTCAGAGCTTCTTTACTTGCATGAATAGCTCTCCGCGTCCTAGAAGCAGAACGTGGAGTATCAGCACTCATAAACTCTCCTGCTGGCCTAGTACCGGCCTTTTAAAACCCTGGTACAAAGAGATTGTGGATCGGATACGAGGGTGTGTTTGGATAGAGGTATGAAGTTGAATGGAATGAGATGATACAAGATGGATGGAATGATCCTGAATGGAATGATACAAGATGGATGGAATGATACAAGAGTGTGTTTGGTTGCTTAGATGGGATGATATGAGATTTTGTTTGGTTAGAGGATGAAGTTGGACAAAGAGATAGAGAAAACAAAGGAGGGGCAGAGACGGCGTGGACGGGCTCGCCGGCGGCGAGGGAGCTATCGAGAGGATGGGATGACCCCAAAAATGGGTCCCTGTGGAGAAGAGGAGTCCAGGGGTGGCGATGGTGCGGTGGAAGGTGGACCACAACAGCGGTGGCAGTTATTCCAGGAGGTGAGGGAACTCACTGACACTGAGACAGTCTTGCAAGGCGGAGGGCATCGAGACAGCCGAGGCGGTGGGAGGGTTCGCCATGGCGGCGGCACTACGGAGGACGGGAGCGGACATGGGTGGTGGGGAAGGAAGAGGAGATGAGGGGCGCTTGGGTAGGAAGGAATTGGGGAAGAAACTCACCGAACAAAGAATGGTAGCTGTGGCGGCGGGTTACAGTCGGGGTTGGGGAAGAAGACAGTATCCGGTTCTCTGGTAGATGCAACATGAAATTGAGTGAGGAAAATGTAGAGGAGGTCTTGGAATGCATTTTGATGTGAAAGAAAGGGAGAAGCTCACCACATTCGACGGGGACGACGAGGCGAGCGCAGAGGCAGGAACGGGCATGGCGCGATTGCTAGCTCGAGTTGAGCTCGGTGAGGAAGAAGATGAGGGGAAGGCAGCAGGAGGTTGAGCGGCCGAGGCGACGCTTGGGAGCATGTTGGCATGGGCCGGGCTTCACCAGAGCGGCAAATGAAACTTGACGAGTAACGAGACGGTGGCTATGCTAGCTTGGTGGTGACGTCAATGTAACATCCCAAATCTGGGTGTGTGTTTCAAACGTAAGAAAATGAGGATAAATTAAAAATTTCTTGCATCTTGATGTTTTGAACTTTTCGTAATTCTTGTAATGGAATTGTGGGAAATCAAAAACCTAAATCTCTAATTGACTAAAGTCATGACCTCCTTGTTGAGAATCTTGTGTTCAACCCCGAAATATTTTTCCTTGGTTCTAGGGATCTTTGTGTGACTCATCTGAAAAATTTCATAATTTTTAGAAATTATTTGATAATTTTATAAGCGATCAAACCAGTTTGACTCTTGGTCAAACCCTAGAACAAACCTTGAGAAATTTCTGGAGAAAAATGTTGTGCATAAAAACCTCTGAAAAATTTACACAAGGTTTATCCTGGAGCTAGAAACCTCTAGTCTAAATTTAAGAATTTTTGTAGTTAATTTGTTACCTCTAAAAATTCCTCCAAGTTTCAGCTTGAAATTCAAACCCTAAGTCAAAGTGCTATTGGGCTCGAGTCGACTCGCGCCACTTGGTTGAACCTAATCAACTAAGTGCACCGATGCGTTCAAATTAGGCGCAGCGTGCGTTTTGGGCCGTCGGATTTTGATCGGACCGCCCACGCTCAAGTGAACTTTGGACCACCCGGATTCAACTCAATCGTGGCCGCCCATTGTTGATCTAACGGTCAAAGAGCTTAGACTCGTGTCGATGGACTTGGCGCAACTCACTCGCTCACTTTAGACCCGAGCCACTTTGAGCTTTTTCATTGTTGGTGGGGCTCAAGGCCACACTTGTTCTTCCCCTTCCTCGCGCCGGTGCCATTGCCAGCGCATGGGAGAGGGTGGCAATGCAGGGTCACCTCCATGGAGTCCTTCAAACGGCTCTTTGCTGCTAGCATTAAATGCGCCCAGTGCTTTTGGCCCCAAAGTCTCCTTTCTCTGCTGCACCACCTGCTCGGCTTGCCCATGGCAGAGCATGGACCAAGCTCACCTTGGAGCTTTGCCCTAGCTCAATTTTTGCTCCCCGGCTATAAAAAACCCTTGAACCCCTCTTTGGATCCATTTCCAGCTCAACCCTAGCTCCCTTTGTGCTTGTTTAAGCTCAAGCACCAAAGAACCCTAAATCCGCCATTGTCGGCCAGAGCGAGCTCTTGTCGCCACAGTGCTCCAGTGGTTCTTTTGCAAATCTTATCGTGTCACTTTGCGCCCTTGGTCATCTTGAGCATTTCCCCTAACTTAATTTTGTTTGACATTCACAGAGATTGTCAAATTTGGGGTTTGTTCAAATTCGGCCGAACTTAACCCCTTTCTTCCTCAGCTCCGGTAAGGTGCCCCCCTCTTCAATTACTTGCTCGTGGACCTTCTATGAGCTATATTAAAGCTATCTTGATGACCCGGTCTTGCTCATTTTGCTCAGGCCGTCACCTCCACTTCATCTCCCTCAGCGCCGGCAAGCCTCTTCGTCGCAGGAGCTCCTCCGTCCTTCTTTGAAGCTCTCCAGTGCTCACGTAGCTTCTTATTAGTCCTTAGAAGCTTGGGCACCTGCTTCTCAGAACAATGCGGAGCTTAGCTGTCGTTGCTTTTGGCGTGCTTTGCTGCTTTGCTCATCGCGGCCACCGCCGTTCTAGGCAGCGTAGAGCTGTGGGAGAGCTCTCGGTGTGTGCGCAAGGCTATTGCGGTCATGTTCGTACCTTTGGTTTGCGCCGCCGTGACCGGAGTCGCCGGTGGTGAGGCCGTCTTTGCGCTCGGGTTTTTTGTCGGACGGTAATCGTTGTGCATTGTCATTAGGACAAAGATCTGGTCATTAATTCGCTAATCATTGTTAATCATTGGTTAAGCACTTAATGGTTGTCCTAAAAGGCTCGTGTGTCACTATCGTGTGGACCCGCGCACTTAAACCCGTGTATTAAGTCTTGCGCAAGCGTTAGCTCACATTGTGGGCCGCCCATCCGAGATCAACGGCCCAGATCTGTTGAGACTTCGGACCTCCGGGTTTCTCAAATCGATGTGGGCCGTTCATTTCTTGATCGTGGCTCGAGATCTCGTGGAACGTTCGACCATCGACCCTCACCGTCCGATCTAGATCCAACGACCTAGATCACGGGGGATGTTCGGACCACCGAACCTTAGCCGTTCATTTTCAGATTTGCGGTTCAGGTCTGTGAGACCCTCGGACCCCTGGGCATCACCCTCGCTCGCAACCGTTCATTTTAGATCTACGGCCAAGATTATTTGGGCCGTTCGGACCGTCCGAAAGCCCCACTTCTCTTGGCCGTCAGATCTTCTTTTAACGGTTGAGATTCATTGGGCCGTTCGGACCTCCGATCGTCCCACTCATTCTGGGCCCTTGGATCTTGATCCAACGGTCAAGGTTGACCCCATGTTGTGAGAGAGAGCCACTACTGGCTTCTTGTTGAGTGGGCGATCTTGTCGATGGTTGTGTAGCTTGCACGTAGGGCCCCTTGGTCATACGCTAGCTAGCTCGGTGTGGGTGAGAATGGTGTTTACTGCTTATTTGTTTTCGTTAATGCTTTGTTTGTAAACTGAAAATTGTGTTAAACTTCAAAATTGCATAACTAAAACGTTTTAACTCCTTTTCGGTTGATTCAAATTTTGTTAGTTCTGGTTTTAACTAAGCTTTAATATAAAAATGGTTGGTGGCTTGGTTCTATTCAGAAAAATTTGTTAGTAGATTAAATTTCTGTTAGGCTTTATTTGTGCTCTAAAAAATTCTTTTAACTTGAAAAATACATAAGTATTTCTCTATAGCTCCTTTTTGAGTGAAATCCACTTTGTTGGTTTTCTCTGTTAGTGTGCTTAGTTGTAGAATAGGTTTAGGCATGCTGCTGCTCTTAAGTTTTCTGTGGTTGCATTTGTTTTGTGCTCTTTTTCTTGTCTTTGGAAAATCATAGAAAATGCATCCTAGATCCAAATGAGGTGAATCAAATTGTGTTGTTCATCTCATGTGGTGCTTTGTTTACCATAAAATTTTCAGGTGTAACACCTCTCTGGAAATTTGTGCTAAAGATTTAATTTCGGATGAACAATACCCGAGATGAATTTTTCAGCCTTTTTCCAACAGACCAAAGTTGTTTTGGCCATAACTTTAGCATTGAGAATCCAAATCAATTGGTTATTGTTGCTAAATTCCTTAAAAATCATGCTCTACCTGTTGTAAAATTTCGCAGCTGTTGGCTGAAGTTGGTTTTTGAGTCTTTTCGGTGTTTTTCGTTCTTATCGGTTCTTTTCGTTCTTTCGTTAAGCCGATTTAGTTCGATTGAGTTCAAAGCGATCCTCTGCAGCAAGAAAGCTACCATCAAGGCAAGTAGTTTGATTATCTGATCCCATTACTTTCAAAGTCTAAATATCTTGTTTGCAAAGTGTATGTATGTATGCGATCTATTTTGTTGTTAAACTATCAATCGATTAGTTGATCCTCTAGATGCATAATCTGTAGGCAAATGTTTATCCTCTACTACAGAGTCTAGGATTATCTTGCTGTGATTTAGAGCTCGCTGGATGAGCTCTTATCACTTAGTAGTTTACGAGTTGTTGTTGCTTAGTCATGCTTAGCTACCGGTAGAATTGGTGGGTTATCGACTTAGTCGATAACTTTGATCACACAAATCTTATTATTACCTTTATGTCTAGCACCTTGTGCTTTGTTACTTTGTAAAGTATAAAACTGAAAATGAAATGTTTGAGACTTGGGCATATGGTATGATGGTGTGATTATCTGGTGTGTGGTGGTATGCCTGAGTCAACAAGGACCGAACATCTTGTTACACTAAACCAAGCATTCTTGCGTGCTAACCACATGAGGGGGATATGGGACCTCTCTTGACTTAGTACTTGGCAAGTGTTAGCTCCGAGTCGCAGGGGGTTGTGTGTGTGTGTTGTGTTGAAAAAGAAACTTGTGTTTATGTGGGGGTGAGCAGGAGTGGAATCCTGTCTAGGTTCTCCACACCGAAGGGCATTGTAGTTGTCCGGGAGATTTACCCTATAGTGGTAGTTGACTTTCGGCTTTACAATGACTCTGTCTCAACGTATGGGTTTCTATCTATACGGGCGACTCGTAGTTAATACACAATATTGGAAATATCTCGTAGGACTTAGCCGTGCCGGCATACCAAAGGAAGTGTGCTTAATCTTGTGGCAAAAAGACGGTCCGACGTGTGGGTACATTGGTACACCCTCGCAGGTTTCAAACTATTCAATAGCCTCGCCCTAGGTTATGGACACGCTTGGGGAAGTCTTTCGAGAGTTAGACAATAACCCTTTAATTAAAACTTGTTGTGGGTGGTATGAATGGGTAATTCATGCTATTGTTGTGGTGGCTATTGGGTTAGCCACTTCCGTGATGTCTTTATATTGTTATTATTGTCTTGTCTCATTTGTTATTTGAACATTAAAAACAGATTGCAAAATAGCTTTCAAATTACTACATTATTGCAAATGAAAAATGGCTTTATGCTGAAAATAACCTACAACCTACTCCTTTGATTAAAGCTTGCATGTAGCTATGCATAGGCTGTTACTTGTAAGTCTTGCGAGTACATTTTTATACTCATTTGTATTGCTTAATTGTTGCAGAGGAGGTTGATCCCTTAGGGATTGACTATCGTGAGACGGACTTCGACTTTGACGACTAGGTTGGTGGCCCGCTCGGTTGCCTTGTGGGCTAAAGGCAAACCGTATGACTTTTGCTTGTTGCCATCTTATGGCTTTTGCTTCCGCTGTTATTTTAGCTCTTTAGCTTGTGTTGTGGCCGGTTGGCCCTTGTTGTAATAACTCTATTATGTATGTCTTTTGGATTTGTAAAGCTTTTGCTTCGGTTCTGTGTGTTGAATGGAATTGATGCATAATTTTGTAAAGGGGTATGTGTACTGCAAATTCTGGGAAGTACATGTATCTCGAGGTTCAGATTATTTGATTTGTAATGCTAGGACCAAGTGGATGGTTAAGCATTACAAGCTAAACAATCCGGGTTCTCACAGTCAAGGCGAGAGTGAACCGTGTGGTTCGGCCGATTTTATCGAATGGGATGATACAACATAAAATGGGAATATTCTCCTAATTTGAACCATCTCAACCGGGATCGTTTGGTACGATTCAACCAACCAAACTCTTAGATGGACTGATCATTTTTTGAATCGAACCATCCTGTTTAGCTTCGTACTTCCGTCCAAACACACCCTAAGTCTCCAACCCTGCTTACCAAGCATGGCGATATTGAACAGCTGCAAATCTCTGAATCCCATTCCGCATATATTTTTATGCGTTGCCAGGTTCTCCCAGGATAGCCAACGTGCAATCGGGAATTCTGAAAGAGGCGGCTCAAGGCTCTAGGCCTGGCCGACAGGTGTATATATCAAGGCAAAACCCTAGCCAAAAGTAGGGTGTCCGAATACAATAGAAAATACGTATACAATCCGAATACACAAGCCCATATACAAGTCTATATTGCTAACAACCCCCACAGTTGAAGTGTCATGCACGCACAGACTGGACCGAAAACCAAGAACAGCTGAGTCGGAAGGCCCTTCGTCATGATGTCTGCAAACTGAAGACTAGAGGGAACATGAAGAATACGGACTTGACCGAGAGACACTTTTTCCCGGACAAAGTGTATGTCAATCTCGATATGCTTTGTATAGCGGTGTTGAACAGATTGGATGATGTAGATCTGCTGAAGTTGTCATAATATCTGACGGTAGCAGCAAGTGAAGAGGATGATGCGTTCTGATGTGATATTTGTTATTTATTTGTCTCGATTCACGCGTGTAGAGTCCGACGCCACCGAAGCCACTTTGGACCAACCGGACACGTTAACCTCCAACTTCGACGAAGGCGAGTCTCCTTTGAACATTATGTACTTATGATTTTTAAATTATGTTTTCAGTTTTAAAGTAATAAGCATTGCTATTTCACATAAAATGACGAGTTCAAATAACGGATTGTTAGTTAAACCTAAAATTGTTAATAACGGATTGTTAGTTAAACCTAAAATTGTTAATGTCTTCCTTTGAAAATTGTTATCCTTATACCTTGGTAACACTAGCATAGTAATTTTGCAATATTGATTACAACATTATGGAATAGTTAAATATGGTAGAATTGCTTAGTCAGGCTTTTCGGTCTTGGTCAGCCTTGGGGGGGAACCATTATTACCCTTTATGCTATAGTTTGGAAAATGTATGACGTTAGATAATGTTAGTAATTGGAAAATAAAATAAAATGGTACAAAATTGTTTAGACTAGGGCAAGTAGCATGAGTTTTGACTGTCTCACTCTGGTCGATTAAGGACCGACGCTTGTATCTATTCAAACCGAGTAATATCGTACAACTACATGTCCTAAATGAGAAGGATCTGGCTGATTAATTTACTAAGTCCAGACATCTAGCCCGCAGGCTGTAGATGATAGGAGTTACCTGGGTAGTGCAGACGATGGTAATTGATGTCCATATCTGTCGGAGCTTGCGCCGGGCGATGGTAATTGACATCTATATCCGGGCAAGTTATCCCCTACAACGGTGAGCTCCGGATCGATGGTAAAGGACGTCCATGACTTGGGGTTAAGCTCATCAGGCGAGCTAATGTAAGGATAAAGTATTGTAAAAACCTTATGATAATCGCTAGTCATGACGCCTAGGAAGCATGTCATGGCCGACATTATAAATCGATTATATCATATGGGTCAAGCTGTACAACCTCTCCAAAGTGTAAAACTATTCAAATAGTCGTGCCCACGGTCAAGGGCGGGCAAGGTGCATTCACACATGGTAGATTTTAGTTTGTTTTTAAAGAATTATTTTGGGAATCTATAAGTAGTTGGAACTCTTGGGTTGTTGTTTTGGCAGTTAGAGCCAGTTGTGCAGGTAGAGCCTTACTCATGAAAACTTGGTGGTTAGAGGCACATTACTAGTGATTGATAGCTAGAACCTTCACTAGATAATCAATTTATTTTAATTATTGAATCTTCGTTTGTCAAATGTGCTTTATGAAAAATGTTTAACATAAAATATTGCTTAGTGCAAAAGAACCCTATAAGCCCAATTGTTAAAGCTATGCATGTGCATATTTTTCCAAGACTCGCGAAGTACTTTATGTATTCACATGTTACACTCAAAACAAATATCAGAAGTCTTCAATGATGCCAAGGACGACTACGACTTCTACGCATGCGGGTTTGACGAAGGACACCCGAAGTACTAGTCTACGCTCCCCAGTCGAATACCAATGGGCTCAATGGGCCACCTCGGAGTTTATTTTTGTTTCCACTTCTGTGAGACTCAAAGTCTTTTGACCTCTTTTGTAATAAGTGGCTATAAGGTTCGTACTCAGTTGTTTATTAATGTTGTTTCATGATTCGAACTTGTTATCAACGTTGTTTTCCGCTGTGTGCACTAGCTACTAGTCTGGGACTGGTGCAGAATTATACAGAGGGTTTGGATTCAGAAATCCGGTCCCGATAGAGGTTGGGGTAACATAGGCAGCCAAACACACGTAAGTGGTGGAGAACAAAGGGTGGCCGAGGAGACGCTCGTAGGGTGTGGTGGACTCAATGACCTTAGAGGGGTGGCGATTTAGTAGGTAGGTTGCCGTGGCCAAGGCCTCGGCCGAGAATGTGACATGCATGTGTGCTGAAGAGGAGGGCACGACGCCGTCATTGATGGTACGTATAGCATGTTTGGCCGCTGCTTTTGTTGGGATGTGTAGGGCACGGAGACAAAGATGTATCCCATGATGGCGAAAAGAAATCAAGCGAGACAGAGTTGATTTAATTTAGTTCCATTATCCGCTTGGATTAAAACAAGAGGAAGCTGAAATTGAGTGTGTATGTAAGCGAAAAAGGATGCGAGGGTGTTATGGACTTCGGATTTCTTTCGGAGAGGGAAGGACCAGTAGAAATGAGAGAAATCATCGACAATGATTAAATAGTTTTGAAAACCTAAATTACTAGATACAGGGGAGGTCCAAAGATCATAGTGGACGAGTCGAAACAGAGCGGTAGTAAATGAAGTAGAACTAGCAAAAGGAAGTCGGTCGTGTTTGCTCAGTTGGCAAGCATGACACAAAACATGGTCGGCCTTATTACATGAAATCAAAGACGACTGTTGTAAACAAGCCAGGGTATTGCAGCTGAGGTGGCCCAAACATCGATGCCTAAGCGTGGGGTTGGTGTCTACCAAGGAAGCATGCTGGGCGGACGACAGTGCAGTAGAGGAGATGGTGTAGAGATTGCCGTCACTATTGCAACGAAAAATCTTGGTCTTTGTTTGGAGGTCCTTGACAGAAAAACCAGAAGAGTCGAATTCAATGGAACATGAGTTATCATGGGTGAATTTGCGAACGGAAAGAAGATTTCGAACAAGAGATGAAACGATGAGAACATCGTTGAGACGAAAGGAATGGCCGGAAGGAGTAGGAAAAGATGAGTTACCAGAACGAGAGATAGGCACTGTAGAGCCATCTCCGACGATAACTCGGAGGGAAGAAGGGTTGGTATGGGAGGTGGAGAGAATACCATCGTCGGATGCCATGTGGGAAGTTGTGCCGTAGTCCATTACCTAGCCGCCTTGTGGGTAGCCATGCATGGACAAGTTGTTCATTCTTGTAACGAGTCTAGAATTGTCCCGGTGGGCGTCGAGTAGATGGTGGCGGGGACCTGGCGGCAATGGAATGGAATGCCTAAGCCGGGCTTGTCTCATGGGCGAGGCCGAGCACGCCGAGACCACCAGATCCTCACCACGCGTTGGACCATGGTGACCTAGGGTTGCCCATGGGTTAGGGTTGGCCCATCGAACACAAACCTGGGAACCCGGAGGGGTTCGAGAGCATGAGGGTTTGGGGAGGTGGTCGGCGCCGTCTTTTTCTTCTAGTTCTTCTTGGTGAAATGCCCGGTTTTCCTAGCACCGTCGCCACGGTTGTTGAAGGATGGTGACTGCCGGAGGTGGCGGTGATGAGAGCGATTCTTGCGGTGATCTTTGTAGTGTTGTCGTGGCGCATCTCATCGAGGAGGAGCATAGATCACGCTTGAACGAAATTTGGAAATGGGGTGATCAACTTCGAATTGAGGCCACAAAGAGTGTTGAGGACGAGTGTGGAGTCGGCAATGGCATGACCAACATCACGGAGGGCGTTGGCCAAGGTCTTGAGCTTTTGACAGTAGGCAGTGATCGAGAGATCACTTTGAACCAAGGAAGTGATCGAGAGGTCACTTTGAACCAAAGAATTGAAATCCGCCTGAAGATAGATGTCACGAGTCTCCTTGTTATCGCGGAATATGGATTCTGTAGCTGTCGATAGCTCAAGAGTTGATTGTTCAGGTTCCATGATGAGGTCGAGAACGTCGCCTACAATGGAACCATACAACCAAGACAAAATCGTGAAATCTTTTTATGCCTAGCTGGTGTCGTCGGGGCAGGGAGGAATGCGACTATCGATGTGGTGTAGTAGGCCGAACTTTCCGACCATGGCGGTAAGAAGGTGCGCCATTTGGTGTAGTCTGAAACCTTGAGATCAAGCACGACGGGTATACTTGTCTTGATTGAAGCCACGTTGATGACTTCGTCGGATGTGCTAGCGACCGGTGGCGGTGAGTCGTCGGCAAGGGTGGGGGTGATGGAGCTGTCAACGGCAGCAAAAGAGCTAGATGACGAATTCATGGTTGCCAAGAGGGAGGTAGCAATGGAGCTGGTGGTGGAAAAACTAGATGGAGAAAACCCTATATTGTTTTCTCTCGATACCATCTGTCGGGAATTACGAGAGGCGGATCTAGGCACGGCCGACGGTGTATATACCAAGGCAAAAACCCACCAAAAGTATGGTGGCGAATACAATAGGAAATACATATACAATCCGATACACATGCCCATATACAAGTCTATATTGCTAACACAATGCATTGAGTGACGGTCAAATGACCCGCTCCACCAAGATCGCAAAGATGCATGACGCCAACTTTTGCATGTAGCCGCAATTAACTGAAACCAATTCATAGTGTACGTCAGCATGGCATGTACCACATATTTCAATAGTACCTCTTTAACCAGTTAGTTATCTCAATCAAAGCAAAACCCGTCTCTTGAGCCGCTCTCAGGCGACTCAGGAGGCGACCCCAACCACCGCACGAGAGGCCCCCGACCGCCACCTCCCCCATTGCCGCCACCGTCGCTGTCGAGGTGGCGGCGATATGGCCTCTTCTCATAGCCCCCTTCTCCCTTCTCAACCTCCCCTCTCCCAGCTCACCTCCTTCTCCTTGTCACCATTTTGCCAGTCTTCGCCTGATTTCCTCGTCGTTGACTAAGGATCCCGGTGGATCCGGAATGCCACTGTCGTCCCGACTCCCTCCTCTCAGATCAGTAGCCTCCTTCATCGCCGGGCTCGGATCTGGTGCCTCAAGGCATTGCCGTCACCAGCTCTCCTTGCCCGCCCCTTACCGCCAGATCCGTGCGTGTGATGATCTTTGTGCCAAGGAACCCGCTTAGCCGTCGGATCGCTACACTTGCCCGGGCCCTATGTTGTCTCGGTGGGCGGCGACTGCGGGGCATCGACCGGGAGGGACCCAGGGAGGAGGTCCTTGGGAGGGTTGAATGCTGCTAGTGTGCCACTGGGGGTAACTCGCGGCTCGAGTGGTGTGGCCTACGGGTCCCGTCGATCCATATCTACATCGACAGTGCGGTGGTGGTGCACGGGTGGTGCGACATGGAAGCAGGCATGCCGATGCGGCATGCTGTTATGGAGGAGGCCAGCGTCTCCTATGACTCTAGATCCGATCAGAACTGGACACGAGCTTGCATGGAGCCACCAGATCTTGCGAAGAGGAGCTCGAGGCCACCTGCCATCTACTGCTGCTACTAACCGTGGAATCTCAAGATGGTGACAACGTCGAGATCCGCCGAGCATCGAGATGACAATCCAATCACCTCCGCCGCCGTCGGCCTCCCGCAATTGTTCCTCTTCCCATCCGGATACTCCATTGCCCGTCATCACCCAAGAAGTCTACTCGCCACGGAGCCGAAGCCTCCTCGCATCCTTCTTCCTCTCCGGATCCACCGCCGTGCCTACTAGAGAAGGTCCTAACTTCTGTTGCCGTAGGGTCGGTCGTTGACCCAAAGAGTTTGGCCGCCATTTGTTAGGTCGTTGTTTCGAGATGCTTGGTGACCATTTGATGCCCCACTTATAGCACTTTGGTCCGGATCTAGAGGTAGGTCACCGTCGATATCCTCGTGATAGGAGGAGAGGAGCCGAGCTACCGAAGTCATCGAGTGGAGGGTCGCTTCCTTCACCCACTACATTTTGAGTCTACTTGTTGGTTGGCTTGTTAGCATGGAGTGCTTGCCGTGGTTCTTCAGCTGTGGTCCTCCATACCTTTGCTTTTACTCTTCTCTCTCAAGCATGGTGCGATGGTGAACCTCTGCATGTTTAACTTGATAACCGAAGCTTCAACATGTTAGGTGGTGGGGCGCCGTCCTTCCCTTGGCATGGACGTGGCATATGTGGGTAATAGTGGGTTGGTATTCGACGTACTAGCTGGTGTTTGCTTTAGTCTTGTTGTATGAGGTTGCATAGCCAGATGGGGAGGGGGCGGTCTATAGTGTTTTTCGGTTGTATCAGTAACTATATGTTGCTCTATTTTTCTCCTATTTTATTATTACAATGAGCACCTCTCTTTGTTAAAAAACATCTTTCCCGACACACCAAAGCTTCTTCTCACACCCGCAATGTACTTTGCTACGAACTCTTTCCACTATGTAGTCAAAGGTACCTGATGTGATACGACCAGCCGCTGTGCAAGTACAAAACTATAAATCACTCTTTTTTTTTATTCCAAATCCTGTGTACATAGTCTCCTTTCTTTCAATTTGACATTGCGGGTTCCTGGTATGAAAGTGGCGCAGGCCGGCCCCGCGAGCCTGCTTACCCACCCCAGAAAAACAAAACATCAAATGGGCATTTGCGGACCGACCGCAAACTTAACAATTTTAATGGCGCCGACGAGCTAACACAACGCGGGCCAACACGCACGGCCTACGAGCATCTGCTAGGGCGACACGCCAAGCCACGTGACCGACTCGCAATTACGTGACCGCTAGCCGCCCCGCTGCCCGCTCTGTCCACCGTGGCTCGCCAGGACACCAACCGCCGGCTCCCTCGCTGCTCCGCGCCCTGCCGCATCCACTGCACCGCGGCCCCATTCGCCGTCGCGCACAGCCGCATCCATGGCGCCGGCGTTGCTCGCTCTACCCTGCTTGCTCGTGCAAATAGCCAATGTGACAGACGAGACGGCGGACTCTCTCTCGCGTGAGGGTTCCAGAGTTTGTTAGAGGCCTTGATCGTCTCTTGTGAATCCTCCCGTTGATAGAAATTTGGTGAGTACAAGGATGCTTCTCGATCGGAGCAAGGGGCCATTGAGCTCGAGTTCGCGGGGTCGTCTCCGTCTCAGAAGTTGCGGCTCTGCTCGCGCAGCTTTTTTTTGAGAGTGCACGCCACACACGCACCTATATCACACGCACCTCCGCACATGGGGGCGGAGATAGCCTCGCGCTGGTTGGGCAACGGTCCGAGGCCCCGAAAGAATAGTAAGAGGACCTTCTACTATACATATGTGTAATGTCTCATTTGACAGTGGCCAGGTCCGAGACAAACACCCCCCGCCCAGCTCCCTAGCCGGCCCAGCCGAGCGCCACAAGCCCCAGCGCTCCTCTGTCTCCTTCACATAGCAGCAGCCCGCACGCAACACGCCAGCAAGCAAGCACCGCCAGTGCCCTAGCTAGCTCGCTTAGCGCCCTCTCCGTCGCGCCGCCCATCTCCTCCTCCGACGCCCCCTCGCCTCCTCTCCTCAGTCCTCTCCTCACCCAACACTGACTCACGGCTTGGCGCTACCCCGCCTCCTCTCCACAGCTCCCACTGCTCGCCATGTGACCCCTGCTCCGTCGCCTCATCGCCCTCGCCCGCCTCGTGCCTCCTCTCCCCACCCGACGCCACCCTCCTCTCCGCCGCCCAGCACCCCTGCTCGCCCGCCCAGGCGCCTCCTCTCCCACTGGCGCCACCCTCCTCTCCGCCACCCTAGCACCCCCTGCTCCGCCTCCGCCTCCTCTCTCACCCGCCGCGCTGCGCCTCCTCTCGACCCTCATTGCCTGCCGCGCCTTGGCCTCCCTCCCAAGATTTCAAAGATTAGCCCTTGGTCGCGCCTGCGTTGCCCCCGCCTCTTGTGCCCCTCCCAAGATTAGCTTATTCTCAAGATTTTCAGGTCATAGACTAATAGGTTAGTGCCTGACATTCAAACCGCTAGGAGAACAAAAAATCCAGTGATGGAGACTTGCTTGGCTCTCATTTCTTGAAAACTTGACCTTTTTTTACATGTTTTGATGTCAATGACTTCTGAAGAATTAAAGTATGTGACAAGTGGAGATGCAATTGACAGTGTAGAAGATGTTCAAATTGCATTGCATGCTATCCATCAACAGGTAGCTCCAAGTTTTGAACTGAATGCTTTTTCAGATTTATAAGTCTTCAGCTTTATCCATCAACAGGTAGCTCCATCAAAATCATTTTATAAGTCTTCAGATTTGTGAATGAGTGTTCTCATATGTCATGTGGTAGCTTATTCAACCACATCCTTCAGATAGGATCCTGGCTATATGATTTGCCTGCTGCATTGTTGGTCATTAGCTTATTAGCTATAGCAATTAACAAACATATTTGGTCCTTTGAAAGCCAAAGCTTAATGGGGGAATCTACACCATATTCACATGCTCTATAGCTATATATGATAGGCAAAATAATACAAGAAAATTGTCTATACAGCAGGATTCTATTTGAAATACTATATGTCATTTGATTAATTCTATTTGATGTACTAGAAATATATGATGAAGAGAACCAATACATTGGCATCTTTAGGTGTTGTAAGGTTTCTTTTAGTGGTATGTTACATTCTTTTTTTTTGGCTATGTTTTATCTATTTTGTCGTATCGTTAAATATGGAATTCAAATTTCATTTTGATTGTGCATTTGTGTTGTATTTTTGTTATGCTCCATTGTGGATAGTATTTGATATTAATTATAGACGTATAGCCACTTAGTTTTTGGTCCGAGGATTTATAAAATCCTGACTCCGCCACTGTCCACACACATATATGTATGTTCTTAACATACGTTTAATCTAAAGCAAAAGCGAGCACGGACACTAAACATATCAACACGTATGTGTACTATTCTTAAATCCATCTAAATCATTTAGGTGAGACGATCGAACCCAGCCGGACTGTACGCACGCCGACACTGCAAGCCACTCGAGCTAATGCTCGCACAGCTGTGCGCGTTAAACGACGCCTACGCATGGCCACGGGCGCACGGCTGCGCACTTAGCCGGGTACTGTGGGCGTTAGGCAGACTGTGTTTGGTGACCCGACCCGCTAAATCCATCAACATAGAAGCCCGCTTACCGCCGCGGGGCGGCCGAACGCTTAACCGGCAAATGTTGCGGACGGTGCGGGCCAAGCCGGGCAGACCGCAGATATTTGATCCTACTTCGTGGCGCTGGTGAAACAGGCAACATCTGACATTCTAACCCAATGAACCATTACTTGATCCTAACTTCACACGATTTCAGTATTATTTGATCTTTCAGTGACCAGACTGTCACGCTGCATTATGATGGTCGCACCAGCGAGCTCCTAACCCGACAAAAATTCGGCATACGTTTCTTGACCGTGGACACAACAATCCTTGAGAAAGCCGGAGATCCCACACCGCAAACGCAGTTCGTTGTTCTAGACTTTAAGCACTGACCCTACAGCGACGCCGTCGACAAGCCGGACGACGTGCCCGAGCTGGCGCGGCCCTTCCTGGCATAGAACGCCGGCTTGGACGGGGCCCGAGAGAGACCGTGTCGCTGCCGAGCATCATGACCACCGAGGACATCACCGGGCGGTCCGCCGGGTCTCCCTGCACGCACAGCAGCCCGATGTGGATGCACCGCAGCACGTCGCTCCGGGAGAAACTGCCGCCCATGCAGGGATCTATCATCTCCGACACCGCTCCGGCCGTCCAGCGCTCCCACACCTGCACCATTGAGTTTGCAGCAATCAGCTAGCCGAAACCACACGGAAATTAACATGTGTAGTGCTTCTCTGTAGATATTGAACACTTGCACAGACAGTACATACTCACCATGGTTAAGAGATCTTCAGATTGCCGGGCATTGTAGCAGTCGTTGTTCTTTTTTCCCGTCACGATCTCCAGAACCATGACGCCGAAGCTGAACACGTCCGATTTGACAGAGTAGTTCCCGCGCATCGCGTACTCCGGTGCCATGTATCCACTGAAACAATAAGGTAAGGTTACATTTAGTTGCCAACTGGGTGATTAAACAGCTAGTGCTACTTGGACTGGACTGAGTTTTTCAGCAGTACTGAATACTGACTATGTGCCGACCACACGGTTGGTGATACCCTGCGTCTGGTCTCGCCTGAAGAGTCTCGCGAGACCGAAGTCTGAAATCTTCGGGTTCATGTTCGTGTCTACCAAAATGTTGCTCGCTTTGAGATCGCGGTGGACTATTTTGAGCTGAGAGTCTTCGTGGAGGTATTGCAGGCCTCGAGAAATCCCGTTTATGATCTTGTACCTCTTTCCCCAATCAAGCTGTTCACGTTTCTCAGTGCCTACCGTTGATCAGAAAGATATTTAGGAGCGATCAGTGCGATGATATCAAGCTTTTCAGAGAAAATGATGAAGGAATGGAGTCAAGTATTACTGTATGACTGAATTAGTACCAAAGAGGATCTGTTCGAGGCTCCCGTTGGGAACGAACTCGTAAATGAGCAGCCTCTCCTGTTGCTCTAAGCAGACGCCCAAAAGCCTGACAAGATTCTTGTGCTGAAGCTTTGCAACCAAGGCGAGCTCGTTCTTCAGCTCTCCCACGCCTTGTGAAAGCCTCTTCACTGCTATTTCATCGCCGTCAGGTAGAGTACCCTGTGCAAAAAAAGGAAGAAGCTAACATCAGTGATCAAAATCAGATAGTATATGTTGCCAGATTTGTTTGTGTCAGCACCTTGTACACCGCACCAAATCCACCTTCACCAAGCTTGTTGCATTCTGCAAAACCCCCGGTTGCGGCTCGCAAAGTAGAAATGTCAATCAGCATAGACTCTACCCTTTCAGAGTGCTCCGATTCACTGGAATGACTGGAATCTGTTCAAGTATCAATGTTAATACAAGTAAATTAGTTATTTATTTGTAGTTCTCCTCGAACTGTTTCAAAGTGTAAATTGGAGAATCTTGCAGGGCATACATGGCTGAGTTGCTCCTGCTTGTGGTCTCCTCGTCCACCTCCAGAAACAGAGGCAAGCAAGGAGGTTGATTACCAGTAAAGCTGCTATAGTGGGCAGCAGAATTTCAAGAACCACGCCAGGAACACTGTACTTTCTCCCTGTGAATTGACCAATGTATCATGACACTGTCACTGTCAGGTCAAACGAGTGTCACAGACCTAAATTAGGAAACTGAAGAATTTTCTTTTACTCCTGACGAAAAATTGTTAATACAGTACACTGCTACTGCTACCGAAAGGCTAAAGCTGTATGAGAACAAAACCACAGGCGCCGATCCATTCGACGGAAGAAGAGGAAGACAGTATTCTGTCAGTTCCATGTGCCTTCAAGCAGGTGGCAAAATGACAGAGCATTGGAAAAAGGGGGAATTGATAATTTACTCTCCTCTTAGTTGTGTTTTAAGAAAATACATCTTTCCTGATGCAAGGTATTTTTTTGCCCTCTCTTAGTCTATTTTTTTGTTTTTTTTGCTCTCTTTGTATTATTTTATTAATATCCAACTGTTTTCTCTGCCATGTGAAAAGTCATTTTTGCTCCTCACCAACCGGCATTGCCTATCTCTTCCCCTTCTCCTTCCCCAGGGCCTCAATCATCTTGCCACCAAGTTCATACACCGTCTCCATATCCATCGTCTTCAGCGTGAGCCGCCCGGTCTTCCCGGCTGTGGCAACACCGGAAGGCGTGGCTGAGCTGCCACCGAAGCCTGCGGCGGAGACTGGGCGGTCAATTGTGATCTCGACGACCTCCCCTCGATTATCTCCGCCTCCTTGATGCGGACGCCGATGGCGCGGCAGAAGAGCTCAGAGGCCTGGGTGAGCGCCTCGGTCTTGGAGAGGTCGAGGGAGAAGAGCTCGGAGGCTGCGACGGAGGCGAAGGGAGTCTCGATGCCGAGAGACTTGGTGATGCCCATGGCGAGGGCGGTCTTCCCTGTGCCGGGCTGCCCGGCGAGGAGCACAGCACGGCCGGCGATCTTCCCCTTGCGGATGAGCTGTAGGATGAGGTCGGTGGCGCGGCGCCGGGAGCTGCTCGACCATGCCCTCCGACGCGTCGCGGGCCTCAAGAGAGGAGTCCAGCCCCATCCCCCGGATGTGGGAGTGCGCGCCGATGCGCTTGATCCGCGTCAGGTCGTGGCTCTCCGATAGCCACTTCAGCTCCGCCATGGCCACCACCCGCCGTCGCCGCCTAGGTGTTTTTCGCTCTTTATGGAGTGCTGGAGACAAGGTTTAAGGCGAGAGGAAAACTTGGAACACGTGCGGGACGCTGCCCAAGATGACCCACGACGGCGACGAGGATGACGCCATTTGGCCGGTGCGGCGGCCGAGTGCGAGCCACCGCGAGATGTCAGCGCGGTCGTAGGTCTGCCCCATGCAGAACGTCACCGGGTCCAGCATGGGCTCCAGCGAGATCGGGCAGATGAAGATCGCCGGCACCGCCTCCTCGTCGGCGGCGGAGGCCGCATCCAGGTCGTCCATGATCAGCCATGAAACTTGATCCAATCCTTTGACGACCGATGACACTGGCTTTCATGGCTGATCTTAGCATTCATTGATTCAGTGAATGGCTCGACTCGAGGGAGGGGAAAAGCAAAACGGAATGTGGTAGACCGAGGGAAAAAATGACTTTTCGCGTGGCTATAACAGGGAAAACAATTGGATATCTATTATATTATTAAAGCGATAGAAAAAAAGCCACCACGTTGGCTCCCAAAGGCTAGAAATTCTCACATTAATCGGTGAAAAAAGAGAAACATCTACACCGTTGATTATGGTGGATCCAGATTATAACGATCTAGATTAAACGAAAGAGTCCATATCAAGTACAATATAGAAATAAGAGTCTATGTCAAATACAATGCAAAAATAACTGAAATTCGGAATAAAAAATAAAATAAAATTAGCAATTCCATTTTGACATGAATTGTAAGTAAAATCACTAGATAAACATAATTCAAAATATTTTTTTAAAAAAATAGCAATTAGATTAGTATACAAATTCCAACAAAATATAATGAAATTCGAGAATAAAAAATAAAATAAAATAAGCAAATTGATTTTCATATGAATTTCAAAGTAAAATAATTAAATAAATAGAATCCAGAAAAAAAATCATCAATTTGATTTCCATACTAATTCCTAAGTAAAATCCTAAATAAATATAAGTCTAAATAAAAAATAAACCAAAAATAGCAATTGGATTAGTATACAAATTTCAACAAAAATAAATTGATTTTGGAATAAAAATAAAATAAAACTAGCATTTTGATTTCGATACGAATTCCAAAGTAAAATATATAAATAACTGTAATTTAGCATAAAAATTAACAATGAGATTAGTTTACCGATTCCAACAAAAAATAATTGAAATGAGGAAAACAAATAAAAGGAAATTTGTAATTTGATTTTTTCCATACAAATTCCAAAGTAAAATCTCTTAATAACTAAATTTCGAATAAATTAAATACAAGTCATAATGAGGATATCGTGAATGGTGTCAGATGAGACCACGAAAGAGTGCAATGGCGTCAATCTGCCCTACAAGAAGACATTGATCTACAAGGAGTCAAAGGAGACAAGTGCTATGACGATGAATGGTGAGCATCGGCATTGTTGAAAAAGTCCATGGCCAAAGAAATTCGATAATGGGGAAGACATAGCAGAGAGGAGGTGAAGCTTTGGATTAAAAACGAGCTATCGACGATATGTGACCATCGGGTAGCTAGGAGTATGCCATCGTTGGTGAGTGACATGGCATCACCGACGATGGCGAGCAGATTCTCCCTAACGTTAGACAACGACTAAGGCAGACATACTAACATCAGTGAAGATGGGAGGTCATCGCAGTTAGTGAGGAAGCCACATCGTTGAGTTGGACAACGTAGAAGAAGAGGAGTGACCAACACAGGAGAAGAAGACATCAGGCATGTTTACCATCGTATATGTGTATATACATGCATGCATCCTACGAATAGAAGCATGGACGTACATAAACAAAGGAGCAAAGAGTTCAGAGTAAAGATAGTGCAACGGTAAGGAATAGGCTTGGGGCCACTAGAGAGAGTGCGACGGGTGTCCTGGCAGAGATCGACGATTTTTGCATGCATATACGTGTAGATATCACAACGGTCATCATTAAGTGATAATTGGAGAGAAGTAGAAGATAACTATATGGTAGAGTATTGCATTGAAAATGGTAGCGGTGAGAGATATCGATTAAGAATTAGGCTTGCTCTTGGAGGTTGAAACAGAAAAATTATGGCGGGGAGAAGAGGTAGAAGACACATGGTTTAGTGGGGCAATCGACGTAAGGGAAGATAAGTTCAAGGTAGGTCGTCCATGGTGCATCGGTGTATATGTGAGCAATGTACTCTAATACCATGTAAACCAATAAGATAATTTTGTTGCACACATAATCAATGTATTGCTTGAGATTAACAGAGGTATATGTGCATGCAAACATTTTGGAAAAGAGTTAAGGATATGCAACTACATGATGTATACGTAATGGAGAGTGATTAACTTATTATACTCATGATTTTCTTCCATGAAAGCTCGTACTTTAATTACGTTACTCAAGTTGCATTTTCCTTCAAGTTTCTATTGTCATTTTCTAATGTTTATGATATCTTAAAAATCTAAATAGCCACAAGATACGTAAATATATTATGAAGCATCTAAGTTATATCATTTGTCACTACAAACTTTAAAACAAATCTAGCCGCGCAAATGCGGGGGTCACCCTGCTAGTTAATAAAATAATACAAAGAGAGCAAAAAACGAAGAAATAGACTAAGATGGAAGCAAAAAATGTATTACATCGGAAAGAGATGTATTTTCTGAAAACCCAACTAAGAAGAGGGCAAAATATCAATTCCCCTTGAAAAAGGCCGAGAGATATGACATGGTGTCTCCCTCACCTGATCAAGTTGATGCACGTTGGCACATTGCATCGCCAACCTCATTTGGCCTACGTAATATCATATATGCATGTCTATGATAGATACAGAAAATGACACGATCCTAATTAACATGGTTCTTTCATTCCAAAAAAAAACTCGGCTCTTTTAGTATATTACTATAGCTAGTGCATGATTTTCACACGGCTAAGTGATTGCCACTTTAACCAACAGGTGGCCAGTCACATCAGGCTGACGTCAGGGAACTGTACTAATCATTCGTCAACCCAATCATGTTCTAAACAATCCTAAAGATAAACGAAGGGAGACTTCACGCGGAGACGTCGGCTCGTTTTTTTTTTTTTTTTTGCCCCGTTCGATTTCACGCGCTTGCTTGTTTTTGCCGTCCGATTTTTCTTTCGTTTTACGTGCCCCGCTGCCGCGCGATTCTTCCGCGCGTGCCCATGGGTCGCTCGTCTACGAGCTTTTTGGCGTTGTTTGATGGAGACACACGCACGTCGTCCCACGGCGCAGGCCCCACCGATCGCGGTTGTTTCTCGGCGCGCGGAATGGCGCGCACAGGCCAACTAGTCGTCCATAACCGGTAAGCCGTCACGAACGTGCATAATTTTTCATTAAATACAGTTTACAGAATTACAGATATGAAAATGCACGCTTATTTAGTTTGCGAGGAAAGAAAATGCACGCTTTGACTCACCTCCTCCGGCCGCCGACGCCGGCGTCAGAACCGTGGGCCCCACAGCTGGCGCCGGCGCTCCCGAGCTCGCTGGCGCCGCCAGCCGCACCATCACCGGGCCGTGGAGGAAGGCGTTTACCTCGTACCGGTAGCTGCACCTGACCCCGAGGACCCTCCCGCCGATGCGGTTCGTGAACAGCCTCGGCATTTTCGTTATGATGCCCGCGAGGCACCCCCGGCACTGCGCCGGCGTCAGGTCCGGCGTGCACTGCGCCCAGCTGTATACCTTGGGGAACTCCCCGTCGAGGTCGGCCTCCCCAGACGCGTACCGCCGCGTGGAGTTGAACGCGGCGTAGTCGGCGGTGGCGTTCACGAGCGCGGCCACCTGGCGGTTGAACCGCCCCGGGTCCGACGTGACGTTCTGGAGGTTGATGCGGTCCGTCGACGCGACGTTGTCGGTGGAGGAGAGGAAGTGGACGTTGGAGTAGTAGAGGATGCAGGGGTCGTAGTAGATGGCGGCGTCCTTGTCGTAGGAGCACATGTTCTGCACGTCCTGGAAGGCCGTGACGAGGCAGCCGGAGCAGGCCGTGGCGTTGGCGTCCCCGCGGCAGAGCGCGAGGGCCGAGACCTGCTCCGGGACGGCGCCGACGACGGCGGTGGAGAAGAGGTTCGGGGACGACGAGGTGTTCCTGGGCAGCGCGGTGGCGAGGAGGTTGAGGTTGGCCTGGTACGTGCTGTTGGCCGTGAAGTTGCCCGTCGTGCCGCACACCTCCCACGGGTACGCCGCGGCGCGAGGCGCGAGCAGCACGACGGAGAGCGCTACCAGGAGGAAGAGACGGCGAGCCCGAGCCATTGTGCGTGGTGGAGGCGTGGAGCAAGGGAGGTTGGTGGCTTACGGTATGGACTATGGAGACGCGAGTCACGTTAGACTGGACCCCGAGAGATGGACATGGGCTTGACTATTCTACACGGCAATGCTGAGTACAGAAAAATTGGCAATTTGGCAATGCAAGTTGCCGTACGTCCTTTTCTAGTAGGGGTGGATAGGCTAGTATTGCAAAACCTCGTGCTCTTGCTTTTCTAGTAGGGGTGGATGGGCTGGTATTGCAAAACCTCGTGGTCTTATCGTCGTGACGCAGACAAGTTGCATGTCGTAACGACTGTACTGGCGGGCGAGGACTACTGACTGTCAAAAGACGCCACTTGCGCCTTCTTTATTTTTGCAAAATGCCTTGGCTTCCCATGCTGCCAGCTGCCGGTGCTTGCTACTTGCTATTGTGTAGTGCAATCGTGTGCCTAATTTGCCGGTTAGGAAGTCGTTCATTGCTTCCTGCCGCAGCCATGCCCGCCGGCTACGGCATTCTCGCCGTTGCAGTCGTCGTCGTGCTGCTGCCGCAGATCACCGTGGCCCAGCCGATGCAGTACTCGACATGCGCCAGCGGCGCCTACGCGGCCAACAGCACCTACCAAGCCAACCTCGACCTCCTCGCCGCGGCACTCCCGGCCAATACGTCGGCCACGCCGGCCGGCTTCGCCACCGCCACCGTAGGTGTGGTGCCGGACAAGGTCTCCGCCCTGGCGCTCTGCCGTGGAGACACGAACGCCTCCTCGTGCCGCGCATGCGTCGCCGCGGGGTTCCGTGGCGCGCAGCGGGACTGCCCCAACAGCAAGGACGTCACCATCTACCAGGACGACTGTGTCCTCCGCTTCTCCGACCAGCGGTTCCTGGACTTTGTCGGCGTGAACTCGCCGGTCGGTGAGTACTACTGGGACGCGGAGAACCTCACGGTCCCGGCTGCCTGGTACAACGCCGCCGCCGTCGCGCTCATGAACGCGACGGTCGACCACGCCGTGACCGTGGGCGGCAGCTCCACCAAGAAGTACTTCGCCACAGGCGAGGAGAGCTTCGACGCGAAGCACTACCCGAAGATTTACGGGCTGGCGCAGTGCGCGCCGGACCTGACGGCGGCGCAGTGCCGGAGCTGCCTCGGGGGCTTCGTCGCATCGATACCGTGGTTCTTGAAGGGGAAGCCCGGAGGGAGAGCTCTTGGGATTTGGTGCAACCTGAGGTACAGTGTGAACCCGTTCTACGCGGGGCGCGCAATGCTACATCTTTCGGCGGTGCCGGAGCCAGCACCGGCGGCTGTGCCTTCAATTGCTACTACGGAGACTGGAACAGGTAGGATTTGGTTCTTGTTTTTCCTAAAGAAAACCACTTTTTTTTTTCTTGTGCAAGTTTCACATTAAACTACTCGTTTTCTCGATAAATACATTATAGGAATTATGTCTAGTTGGTGGGAGTTGTGGATGTAGACCCCACCGGTCGACCACTAAGTTCAAATCCTCTTCGACACGAATTTAAGTACATATTTTTTTCATAATGGAAAAAAAAACCTACTCAAGTTAAAATCCTCTTCGACGTAATTTGAGTGTCTATTTTCTTCTTAATGGAAAAATACCTAGCTCCTCCTAGGTATTCTTGTTTAAAAAATATATATTATACTATTTTAAGATTTTGTTTGTTGTACCCAGGGGGGAAAAAGAGAGTAGCAGGGATCTCTGCAGGCGTCGCTTGTTTCGTTGCCTTGATATTGATTCTTTCAGTTTGCGCTTTCATTCTCTCCAAGAGAAGGAAGGCTGCGAAGAACGACAACTGTGAGTAATTTGTCAGTTGTTCAAGATCTGGATTTTGCCATTTATTGATGTCTCTTATGTATTACGACAACAGCGTTGAAGAAAATGGCAAGAGGGAAGTGCACGATCTTTGATTTGCCTACACTGCAAGAGGCAACTGAGAACTTCTCCGAGAAGCATAAGCTCGGAGAAGGCGGTTTTGGTACTGTGTATAAGGTAAATAAACAAGCGAAGATGCGGGAAATTTTTTTATCTACCGCAGTCCTTTTTTCTTCTGAAAAAGAATCTGTTTCAGGGAAAACTCCGAGATGGGCAAGAAATAGCAGTGAAGAAACTTTTAGATTGTACTGGACATGGACGGCATCAGTTACAAAATGAAGTGCTGGTATTGGCACAGCTCCAGCACAAGCACCTTGTTAGGTTACAGGGATTTTGCTTGCTTGAGAAGGAGATGCTGCTTGTTTATGAATGCATCAAGAACGGGAGCCTCGACAACTTTCTATTTGGTATTTTCCTGATTTCCTCTCCGTTCACCTCTCCAAGTACTAAAAATCCTGAACTTTCTTGTTCAATGTTCATCAGATGTGGAACTTGGTGGTTGGAATTATATTTTGCAATATGCTTGATCAAAATGTTAGCAGTATGATTGTGATAAAAACTATATTCATAAAAATATGCCAAGAACAGACAAGCACGAAATTATTATTGTACATTGGGAGTACCTTGTTTAATAAAAGCACCTAATGTTCGCTGTAGCATTTCCTATAGCTGCTATGGACTAGTACATACAGTTAGCATATTTTTTGAAGTTTGAATTGTTGAGTTCTATGATGGCTCTCTGTTTATCTTTTATCAATACACCTCCTAATACAAATTTAACATTTTGTCGCAATAGATGCTAGTAGAGGAAATACACTGAATTGGGGCGAACAGTATAATATCATTCTTGGAATTGCCAAGGAATAATGTATCTTCACGAGGACTCAAGCGTAAGGATCATCCACCGAGACCTGAAAGCTAACAACATTCTAATTGATGAGGACATGGATCCAAAAATTGCAGACTTCGGGTTAGCTAGGCTGCTAGGAGAAGGTCACACTCACACCAACACACGTAGAATTGTTGGAACATAGTAAGCTCATGAATATTAGTCAACCTTCATAAATTTGCAGACATCAAAATGTGTGTTTCAATGCTTAACTGCTCATCATCTGCAGCGGGTATATGGCGCCAGAGTACGTAATACATGGAAATGTGTCGCCGAAGATCGACATTTTCAGCTTTGGCGTATTGATGCTTGAAATTGTAACCAGGAGAAGGAACTGCAGCTCTGACGACGGCGACACCGACACCGTGAATCTCCTAAGTGATGTAAGTGCATTCCTACCTTGCGGCATCCATATCCTCATGCCCGAAAGTAGAATGAACAACTGACAAACTGATCGACCAATCACTCGACAAACTGAATAACAGGTCTGGAGTTGCTGGACCAAAGGTTCAATCTCCCAAATGATGGACCAATCACTCGAAGGATACTCTCGAAGCCAAGCGCTAAGATGCATCCACATCGGGTTGCTGTGCGTCCAGTCTGATCCTGATGACAGGCCTGACATTCCATCCGTCATTTTCATGTTAACCAGGGACAACATGGAGCTTCAGCCACCGGCACAGCCTGCGTTCTTCTTCGACAGAGACTCAAACTCAGCTTCTCAGCCATGTGAGCAGCGCGTCTACGTGTACGACCGGTCCGATGTCATGATCTTTGAAGAGGATATCTCTGTGAATGGGATCACACTTACTGACCCATATCCTAGATAAGTTTTTTTTTTAAAAAAAAAGAAGAACCCATATCCTAGATAAGTTTTTTTTTTTTAAAAAAAGAAGAAGATTATATCCTAGACAAGTTGAAAGACCGAGAAGAACACAGCATCCACGGAATGAAAGTATGTATCCGGCGCACTGTAACATCCCGTTTTCGGGTGTTGTATAGTATCTTTCCGTTTGTCTTTGTGGTTTTTAAAACCTATTTCAAATTATAGTGTAATTGCAAAATTCTCTAGTTTCTGCCTCATTTCAAATTTTGGGTTTCGAGTTTCAGCTTAAATCTCGGTTTCTTTTCGAATTCTCTCTGTTAAGCCTGGCCCATCTAGCCCCTCTCCTCCCCTTGTTCCTTTCTCTTTCGATTAGGCTTTCGACCACGTGCCCACTCTGCCGCGCCCGTGCGCCTTGTCTCCGCTCGATGCCCTTTTGCGACCACCCTCCCATTGTCGACCAACCTCACCTCGGCGTCTCTCTCTCTCTCTCTCTCTCTCTCTCTCTCTCTCTCTCTCTCTCTATGCAGCAACATGCGCATTAAATACCGTTGCCTCCGCATCGACGTGCGTATTAAATGCCGATGTCTCCGCCTCGCCGTCGCAAATCCCACCGCTCCATCTTGTCGTCCCATGGAGCAGATCTTTGATTCGACAGCGGAGCCAGGATTTTTATGAGGGGGGTACGAACTTAAGACATATTCGTTCCAATACAAATTCAAATGATATAGTACATAAATTCAAATATGTCAAATTACATGTTCGCACTATAACCAACATCACAAAATATTTTTAGAAAATTACAACTTGATACGACGTTTATTCATGCTTCGAAAGTGATTGATGACAACATCATCATTAACTTGTAAAAAAAATTTACATTCAATGTACGTAACTAAGCAATCATTCAAGTATTGTTTACCCATGCTATTTCTTAGCTTGTTCTTCATATGATTTATTGTCGAAAATACCCTCTCTACACTTTCAGTAACCACAGGAAGGATCAATACCAATTTAAGCAGCAAATAAACAAGTTTATAGCAATCATGCTTCTTTGTCTCAACAAGTTTAATAGAGTGTTCACTGAGATTCTCCACTTCTCGAAACCTTGTATTTTAATGCATATCCTCGGGGTCAAGACTCGAGGGGCGTGACCGGCGCGTCGAGGCCGAGATCGCTTCGGCAGTAAATCGAAGCGGCCAGAGCGCCATGATGCGCCGATGTCGTGATGATGAGCCTGCCGGTGCGCGCAAGACTATCGCCAGAGCGCTCAGATGGGCAGATGTCACTTAGGCATAATGCTTCCTTGACTAGTTGAATTGGGTTTGATTCTCAGATTCTGTTGGATCTAATGCTAAATGGGCTGCTAGGAGTTGAGAAGTATGTATGTTAATATGTGTAGTATATACTTTATGTATTAAGAGGGTATGTATCAGTTTTTTATAGAAAATTTTTGGGGGTGCAGTTGCACCCCTATGCATATGCTTTGCCTCCGCCACTGCGCCGGCCAGCGAGCCTACTACTCTGTACAGGCAATCGGGAGTGGCAATGGTGGTACAGTGCACAGCAAGTTGGACTTTGGCTGTCCCACATCAATTGATGGAGCCTAGGTAGAGTGAGCGTATTAAGAAATAACAGTCCGGTGATGACGATTTGGTCCATAAGGCTATACGGCGTGCGAAAGTTCGTAATCTCGAACTTGATCCAAGTAATCCAAGTAAGTCTGGTGATAATATTTCATTCGTGTCTTTTTTCGATGAGCAAGCTGTTGAAAAAATTGCTAGCATTGGCATTTCTTTAGGAGTTAATAGTTCTGAGATTGGTAATTCAATTAACAATATTAAGACTCTTGAATTAGGCAGATTAAAAATAAAGGAATTGTAGAAGTAGAGGACATAGAGGATGAGAATATAGATTGCAGTGATATCTCAGTCCTTAATCATTTTTGTAGCGATTTAGATGGCAATTTGGAGGATGACCAATCTAATTTTACATCAGTGACAAATAAAAAGATGTCGAAAAAGAAAATTTTCATAATAGGACAATCAAATTAAAGTTAAAATGGAAGGTCTTTTTTAGAATAGCAGAGGTCTGAGAGACTTGGCTAAACATCGTTATATTTGTGAAGTGGTTAAGGAACAACATTTAGATTTTGTGGCCATTCTAGAAACTGGTAAAAAAGACTTTTCAGTAGCTAGTCTCAACCATCTTTGTGGTGGGCGTGATTTTATGTGGCATTTTTCTCCCCCACAAGGTCGGTGGGGGTATCCTTTTAGGAGTGGATCATCGGGTTTACGATATTGACTCTATTGATGCTAGTGATTTTTACATAAAGTTTCATTTAAAAAACAAAGAGGATAATTTTCAATGGGTTCTTATGGCTGTTTACAGTGCAGCCAAAACTCAATTCAAGGATAAGTTTATTAATGAACTTGTTCATGCCTGTCGAAAACAATCACTTCCTATTTTAATTGGAGGTGATTTTAATATCACCAGGCACTCGGGTAAAAATAATAATGATAACTTTGAGTATAGATGACCTTTCTTGTTTAATGCTGTGATTAATAATTTCGATTTAAGAGAAATAGTTTTATCTGGTAGGCAATATACTTGGGCCAATTCGTTAGATAATCGAACATTTGAAAAGCTAGATATAGTCTTAATGAATACTGAATGGGAGCATAAATTTCCTTGATCACAGTTACCCTTGAAAGGTCTTTGTCTGATCACACGCTATTGCTTTTAAATATGAGAGCGACTCATTATAGCGGAAGTAAGCCTCTATTTAAATATGAATTAGGATGGTTGTGTAGGGAGGGTTTTAGAGAGATGGTGGCTGATGTGTGAAAAAAGGAAAATAAAGGTCATTCTGCTTTACATATTTGGCAATGAAAGGTTAGATCTATTAGACGATATCTTTGTGGTTGGGCTAAAAATATCAGTGGGACTTATAAGAAGAAAAAGATAAAGCTTAACTCAAAAATTGATGAGCTAGATAAAAAAGCTGAGTTGGCACGGTTGTCTGATCAAGATCTTAATCTTAAAAAAGTTGTTAATGAGAGATTAGCTCATCTTTTGAGAGAAGAAGAAATTAAGTGGTACCAGAGGTCCAAAGCGAAATTTCTTTTGGAGGGGGTATAGAAATACACGTTATTATCATTTGATTGCGAATGGGAAGCATAGAAGACAAATAATTTTTCAGCTCGAACAAGAGGAGGGGATAATTCGGGGTGATGTACAATTAAAAAAGTATATTACCAATTATTATAAAGGTTTGTTTGGACCATCTAAAGTGAATCATTTATTTATGATTGATGCTTTTGCGAATGATATACCTCAAGTTTCGCACACGGAAAATAATTTCTTTACATAACCTTTCACTGAAAAGGAGGTGAAAGAAGCAGTATTTCAAATGGGACATAACAAAGCACCCGGACTAGGTGGCTTCCTAGCCGAGTTTTATCAGGTGTTTTGGGAAGTCATTAAAAATGACTTACTGGCCATGTTTTATGATTTTTATAGTTGCTCATTGCCTCTTTTCCGCTTGAATTTTGGGATCATTACATTGCTTCAAAAAAAAAACAGATGCTAAGCAAATACAACGATATAGGCCTATTTATCTGCTAAATGTTAGTTTTAAATTTTTTACTAAAATGGTTACTAATAGACTAATGGGAATAGCTAGATTGTTAGACCTTCCCAATCGGCGTTCATGAAGAGGAGATTTATTCTTGATGGTGTTGTTATCCTTCATGAAACCATAAACAGAATTTGGATGTAATTGTTTTCAAGGTTGATTTTAAGAAAGCTTATGACAAAGTAAAATGACCGTTTTTACTCCAAACTTTGAGGTTGAAAAGCTTTTTATCTAAGTGGTGTTCCTGAGTGGAAAGTTTAGTCAACAGAGGGAGTGTGGGAATAAAAGTCAATGATGCTATTTGACCTTTTTTTTCCAAACTCAGAAGGGTCTTAGACAAGGTGATCCTATATCTCCTATAGTTTTTAATCTTGTTGTGGGCATACTTGACATCTTTATTTCAAGAGCTAAAGCAACATGTCTTTTATCATGAATAGTTTCTCACTTAGTTGATGATGGATTGTTAATTTTACAGTATGCTGATGATACGATCCTCTTCTTGAATAATGATTTAGAACAAGCAAAAAATCTCAAACTTATCCTATGTGTCTTTTAACAATTATCGGGTTTAAAGATTAATTTTCATAAAAGCGAGATTTTTTTTTTGGTTCTGCCAAAGAAGTAGTTTCACAGTATACATAGTTATTTGGTTGTGAAGTGGATGCTTTTCCTTTTAGGTACTTAGAAATTCCCATTCACTTTAGAAAATTAAGGAATAGTGATTGGAAATGTGTTGAGGATAGAGTTGAGAAAAGACTTAGCAGTTGGAAAGAAAAAATATGTCTGTTGGTGAACGATTAATACTTATTAACTCGGTGCTAAGTAGTATGCTAATGTTTATGTTTTATTTTTTTGACGTGCCTAGAGAGGTTCTCAAAAGACTAGACTTTTATCGATCTTGATTTTTCTGGCAAAGTGACAGTCATAAACGAAAATATAGGCTTGCTAAATGTAGTTTAGTGTGTTCGCCCAAAGAACATGGCGGTCTAGGTGTTCAGAACTTAGACACAAAAAGTAAAAGCTTACTTGGGAAATGGTTGTTCAAGTTGCTTAATGAAAGAGTTTGGCAATCTTTGCTAACAAGGAAATATTTGGGTGAGAAGAGTCTTTCACAGGTGGTTAGTAAACATGGGAATTCACACTTTTGGTCATGCCTTATGAGAATCAAAGATCAATTTTTACGCTTTGGTTCATTCCAGATTAAGAATGGAATACAAACCAGGTTTTGTGAAGATATTTGGTTAGGAAATTATCCATTGAAAGGACAATATCAAAACCTTTATAATGTGGCGAGGAGAAAGAATGATACAGTGACAAATATTCTGAGATTGACTCCTTTAAATATTTCTTTTTGAAGACCTATTATTGGGACTAAGTTGCATGCTTGTAATGAGTTAATGTTGAGAATTTCTAACTTACAATCAAACTCTCAAAAAGATGTTTTCAGATGGCATTTGAATAAGTCTGGAATTTTTTCGGTCCAGTCTTTTTATGCTGCACTAATCGGCTATTATCAAGCCCCCATTAGGAATTTTTTTTGGCTAATTAAAATTCATTTAAAAGTAAAAATATTCCTATGGTATCTCAAAAGAGGAGTAGTATTAACTAAAGATAATCTGCTTAAAAGAAATTGGAGGGGAAGCAAAACGTGTTGTTTCTGTATTAAAGAGGAAACAATTCATCATCTTTTTATTGACTGCCCCTTTGCACGTCTTGCATGGTGAATTGTTCAATGTGCGTTTAATTTATCTCCCTCTATAAGTATAGCAAACATGTTCGGGAATTGGTTAGATGACATTCTAAAATTTTTAAAGTCACAACTCTTGGTGAGAGATAGTGCTTTATGTTGGTCTATTTGGTTATGTCGGAATGATATTGTGTTTAGCAAAAATACTATCACTAACCCCTTGCAGGTTATTATATTGAGTGGACATTGGCTAAGTGCTTAAGCAAATTTGCAGAAATCGACCCAGAAGAAGTATATGTTGATCGGAAGTCAAAGGTTAGAGCTGTGGTGAAGCAAATCTTCAATCCCTCATCCCATCCCCTGCCGCACGACCAATTCAAGCATCGTGAGAGCCTGATTCGCCAACCAAGCGGTGCACAAAGCAGCGAATCTACCACTAAGAGGAGGGACTCGGCGAGACCGCCATCAGTACTGGCGGCCGGAGGGGACGACGGCGACGACGACGGCGGCGGCAAGCGGCTCGCCCGCCGCCCTTGACGAGCTCCTCACCTCCTCCCGATCTCCCTTCGCTCCTCTTTGGCGCCTCCGCCTCCCTCTCGGTGGCGAAATGAGACCTCGAGCAGGCTTGAGGCAAGGGTGGCTAAACCACCATTCTCCCCCTTTGCGAGACACACCCGAATCGATCTTACACCTTCTTGCTGCGTCGCTTCTCGGACGTATTTGGAAGCTCATGGCGGATTGGACAGAACAGATAGTTTTCGGCTCTCCTCCGCCCCTTGCTCGAACATTCTTACTTGGTGGTCCAACGTGGCAAAGGTGTCAGGCTCTCTTAGGAAGACCAGGACGACGACCACGATCTTAATCACTTGGGAGCTCTGGAAGGAATGAAACGTGAGAATTTTCAACAATAGAGCTACTGCGCCTCTAGATCTCCTCGCTAAGATCAAGGATGAGGGTAGAGCTTGGCACCTTGCGGGGGCCAAATCTTTGGAGTTTTTTATTTCTCAGTAATTAGGCCTTGTTATTAACTCTGGTTTCGCACGGTCTTGCTCCGCTTCTCCTCTATCAATATAACGGGCAGCTCTCTTGCCGTTTATTTTCCAAAAAAAAAAAAAGAAATGGGGGAAAAATTCCTGCGACTGCAATGCGCGGAGCGAATTGGGGCGGTCCCCTCGTAGTCGTAGACCCCTCCTCTCCTGATTTGTGCCTACCCGACCGCCGCCGCCTCCTCCTCTTGGACGTCGGTGCCGCGATTGGACCGCTTGCCTGAAGCCGATATCGGTACGCGGAAGGAAGCGACGAGCGACATGCGGTGGTGAAGTCGTCGCTCGTGACGAAGGGTGCTGAAAAACTAGCAACAGAGCGTGAAGCTGAGATAAGAAGACGAGAGGTCTTCTTTAGGACATGGAGTAAGTACATTCCAGAAGATATCATGGGTTCCATGGGACTGTTTGATTCTCCGAGACAATGTGATGTAAAAGTTGCCGCGTTTGATTGTGATCTACTTCTGATTGATGTTGATGATGTGGAAAAGCTTGCTTCCCAGTCTTTGGTGGGGTCTTTTCTGAAATTTGAGAGATCACAGCTACCTAAGTCTTCATTGAGCAATTCTAGTACCAGTGGAAATTTGAGTAAATCCGAACAAAATCATCTGAATACTGATGATAAAATAGACTTCCAGGATTTTCTGGGGGGCTGTGATACTGTAGATATTGCAGGAACAAGCAAGCTAGAAGTGGAGAATGCCAGATTAAAAGCAGAACTTGCTTCTGCAATTGCAGTTCTGTGCACTTTTGGTGCTGAATATGGATATGAATCTACTGATGAAGGGCAAATTGATAATGTATTGAAAAATGCGAGGGAAAAAACAGCGGAGGCACTTTCTGCAAAGGATGAGTATGCTAGTCAATTTCAGTCAATGCTCACGGCAAAGCAGGAGCAAAGCTTGTCCTATGAAAAGCGTACCCAAGAGCTTGAAGAACGATTAGCGAACCAGTACATAGAAGGGCACATGGCTTCAGGAAGCAAAGACACATCTAATTCCCTCCTCTCTGCATTTAAAGGTAATGACTGCAACCTGGATGTATCTGGAGGCAGGCAAACCCAATTGTGCGACGAATCAAGTGTAGCCATGGATGAGACCTCTTCAACATTTGAACATCCATCTAAACAAACAGAAGGTGGAGATGAGAATATGACTGACATTTCGGGTGCACTTAACTTGCAGTTACTCGATTCAGCAGCATGCAATAATCTCGATGCTTTCATGGCAGTAAATAAGTTAGTAATATGTACAAAACAATATGCATGTGCCAAACCCGTGGGTAGTATAGACATTTTGCATACAATCATCTCATTCTTGAATCTAGAGCCAACCTACCAGCAAAACACTTTCCTTTGACAGCTCCAGATTCTCAGAGGAGTGAATTCTTGGAGAATCAAGAGCAGAATCTGAAAAATAAGAATCTGGAGCTGCACCAAACAGGGCCAAAAGACAACCTTATTAAAAGAAATTGGCAAGGAGATGTTTTTTGTGGTTTCTGCTCTGAGCCTAAAACCATTAACCACCTGTTTTTTTGTTGTATGGTTGCAAAATATATTTGGAGCTTGATTGGGAGGTTAATTGGGGCTAATTGTCGGCCTGTGTCTTTTGACCAGTATATGGGGTGGATTAACATATATTTACCTTCGGGTACTGCTGTGCACGTTATGGGCCTCTTTGTTGTTTGTTGGGCAATTTGAAAGCTTAGAAATAAAGCCTGTTTTGAGAAGAAAATTGTGGGATCTCCTGCTGAGATCATATGCTATATGTGCGCTTTCTTGAAATATGGGGCAGGTCTTTACCGGGAGGATCTGAAGGAGGAGATTGTGGCTGGGGCAGAAATCATCCAGCTTGAAGCTCTGCGGCAGCATTCTGAAAGCGACAGAAAAGATGGAGATAAAGTTGAATCAAGACTAATGCTGGGAGATCAAAGGGACGGTGATGGTTCTGATGCGCATAAGCCTAATGAGGATTAGCTGGATTGAAGTAGCAGTAATGGGGTGCAAGGAAAAATTCAGGAACATTTTGATGTTGTGGTGACTTCTCTCTTTGTCTTTTCGTTTGTTTTCCTTTCTGCCTAGTACTGTTGTGACCCTCTGAAATGGAGCAGAGGGTGCTTGGTGTGCCGGTCTCTGCTTTGTTTTGGATGGAGTTTATATTTTTTTGTTTCTGCTATGCTGAACTACGTGTAATTCCGTTATGCTTCTAATGGAATCCCGGGGTACCCCGTTATGGAAAAAGGATCATTAGGCAATTAAGAGATTTCTATCAGATCGTGACTTTTTTTTCTGTAGTCTTCCCAAAAACTTGGTAATAAAGAGAATTGATTCTGATATTTCAGCAGGTAGGCACTGTACTTCTCCTTTGGTGACTATAAGCTATGATGGTTACCTGATTAATCCTCATACTAGCAAAATGGAGTTCAAGTGGTTTGAGCGTACCAAATGTCCATCTGAACACAGTTAAATTTTTTACCAATTCATATGATGTATTCAACTAAGGTTACTATAATTCTCGTTATTACAAACGTAGCTTAGGTTTCTTTAGTTGTAGTGAAATAATGTGAACGTTAACTATGTGTGCCAATCTAAGATGTCAAAATTCCTCATTCAGTTGGGCTAAATTATGCTTAGTACATGTTGATAGACACAGCCTGTAATGACACCTAAATTATATTGGACAGTGCTACCCCAGTCTTGGAACAGTCAACCGGTATCCAGTTTGCAATCAAAGTGGTGAACGTGTCAAACAGATTTTTGTTTTTTGGCTTGCTATGTTTGTAAATGATTGAATGCGTCTCTAAAACAAAGATTGTTCCAAGTCTATTATCGCAAAAAAGAACAAAAAAATCTCACCTAAAAGTTCATGTGACTGGCTGTATCAGAAGGACCATGGATCATGTGTATTTTCAGGAAGATCTCTGATTAGGTGAAATCGGATAATCTCAAATATTATCATTTTGGATATCAATTCTTTTCAAATTAATATTCTTCTAGATATTCAGTTTATTGGGACTAACAACATGCTTGATCTTTTTTTATTAAAACTTGAGAGCTGGCAATGGCTGCAGAGAACGTGAGATGCACGTCCATAGAGAAGGTTGCAATTCCAAACTAATAGACAGGAGCATGACTTGTTTCAGGCCTCCATCATGGTCAAAGTGGGCAACGGTGAGAACACGTTATTCTGGGAGGACCGCTGGCTGAACGGTTGCTTAATACAAGGATTCGCGCCGTCGATCGTCCAGATGGTCACTTCTTCGATTCAGAGGAAGAGAACAGCGGTTCAGGCCCTTAGCAATGATGATTGGATTCTGGACATCCAGGGTCAATCAGGCGCCCAAGCGGTTGAGGAGGTTATGCAGCTGGGGAATAGGTTGCAACAAATTCGTCTTGCTCAGGATGAGGTCGATTCAGTATACTAGCGCTGGGAATCCTCATGTCACTACTCTGCTAAGTTGGCATATGGGGCTTTCTTCATAGGTTCGACAAGGTTTCCTTGTGTTGAGGCCATCTGGAAAGTTAGGACGCCTCTAAAATGCAAAGTCTTCATGTAGCTGGCTATTAGGAGGCGGTGTTGGACAGCTGATCGCCTAAGGTGTCGTGGACTGCAAAATCAGGGAGTTTGCGTTTTTTTTTGCAGGCTCCAAGAAGAGACCATTGATCATCTCCTGGTAGGCTGCGCGGTCACTGCGCAAGTTTGGGCTCGTTTTATAGTTCAAACTGGCTCTCGGTGCCCAGTTCCTAGCGGGCATCATACCCTTCAAGACCATTGGTTGGCGGCTCGGCATTCTCAACCAAGGAGCTGAAGAAAGGAAACAGATGAGTGTATCATTCTCGTCTCTTGGATGCTTTGGAAGGAGCGCAATCAAAGGATCTTCAACAATGTGGCCAGTTCCAGTGATCAGATTCTCCAGCTTGCTCTCCAAGAGCATCAACAATGGCGTATGGCAGTTGCGCATCTTCGGGGCACGGCCTCTGAGGAGTAGTTGTTTTGTTTTGTTGGTAGCCTGTCCTTCAGCTTCTTTCGGCTTAGTCTCTCGTTGTCCTTCGGCTGTCGTGTTCGGCGGTCGGGGGGGGGGGGTGTTTCTAGTCGGAAGTCGCTGGGTTAGCTTGTAACTAAAACTGTTGTGTTTTATCCGGATCTTCCGGTTTCTTCCGTCTAATGAAAGATGTGCAAAGTTTTTGCACATCCTTGAAAAAAAAACTTGAGAGCTACTTTGCTGTGTGACAAGTTTGGTGGTTGGTAAATATAATATGTAAAGCTTGAAATATAGCAAATATTTGAACAATGGTCAATATTTGATTATATGTTTTCAGTCACGCGGATTTCACGTGCACGCTTACTAGTGTAATGTAATGCACAAGCAGTTCAGCCAGCATGCAATGCCGCTATGCATGTAGTGGTGAGGGTAAAAGTTGAAACTGATTTTATCAAGCCGAAGGCATATGTATTTATCACGACTTAAACAAACAATACGTTCTCCATCTAAAAAGAAGCAGCAACAATTGCTAAAGTCTCGAACTCATCTGGGCTCAAGTTCTGTGATGGACACTTCATTCGACGACACTTTTGCTGAGTTGCCCGGCCAATGCGAAGCTGTCAGATTTTGCTCTGAATTTACTTCTGAGTTGGCACCGATCTCCTGGGTGCAAAAGGCTGGCCTGGACAAGGAAGGGAGACGGACAGTGCTACTGCTAAGCATGACATTTACCGCTGACATCAACGGTCTATCTGCAGGTTTCTGCTGAACACACGATAACCCGATGTGAATGCACTTCAACAACTGGTCAGTGGGACAATGGCTGCTCAAGGATGGATCTATCAACTCGATGGCTTTCTCCCTCGTCCAGTGCTCCCATGTCTGCACCAAATTGGTAAATTATCGAAACATTATTGTAAAAAGTTAGCCGTGCATGTATAGACTATATGAATAGTGTATGTACTCACAACGTTTATGAGATCAACATCTTGCCCGGAGTCGTAGGAACCATAATTTGTTCTTCCAGTGACAATCTCTAAAACCAAAACACCAAAACTGAACACGTCTGACTTGATCGAATATTGACCACGCATCGCGTATTCTGGCGACATGTACCCACTGTAACAAGAGCATGGCTTCTTTTATACATATATCAGAGCATAACATTTTACTATAACAGTACTTGTACCATCTGATCTGAAATCTATTTGATAACTTACTATGTTCCAGCAATACGATAATCTATTTGATAACTTACTATGTTCCAGCAATACGATGAGTTACAATTTGCGATTGATCCCCTCCAAATATCTTTGCTAAGCCGAAGTCAGAAATCTTAGGATTATAATCAGAGTCTAAAAGAACATTGCTTGCTTTGAGGTCCCGGTGAACTATCTTCAATTGAGAATCTTCATGAAGATATTGTAAGCCCCGAGCTGTTCCATTTATAATTTTGAATCTCTTTCCCCAATCTAGCTCCTTGCTTTTCTCAGCATCTATCACTCAAACAAGAAACATCAATTACCATAGGTCCATAGCGTTGAAGTACAACTTTGGCAGCACCTGCACTATCCTAGTGACAACATTTCATTTTGAAAAACAATCAGTGAGAAAATTGTACCAAATAAAATGGTATCAAGGCTTCTATTGGGCATGTACTCATATACAAGTATTTTCTCACGTTCCTCCAAGCAAACACCAACGAGCCTGACAAGATTCTTGTGGTTCAGCTTAGCAACTAAAAGTAGCTCAGTTTTCAGCTCTTCTATTCCTTGCCTGGAACTCTGTGAGAGCCTCTTCACTGCTATTTGTTGACCTTCAGGTAGAATTCCCTGTGCAAGTGAAGAAACTTACTTATTGATTGACATATGTACTACTCGCAAAGTTCCATATGGCATGATTTGTACCTTATAAACTACACCGAAGCCTCCTTCACCAAGCCTTTTGTGTTCAGCAAAGTTATCTGTAGCAACTCGTAGTGTTGATAGATCGAGAAGAAGCGAATCAATACTTTGAATGTCATCTGGACAAGTTGAATCTTCTGGAAAAGAGAAGTAAACAATGACGTAACATATGACTAAAAGCTTTTCAGGAAGGAAATATGATTTCACTGCGAACTGGTAGCTCTGTTTTAATACTACTAAGAGAGATGAATTTTTACTCTGTTAAAAAAAAGGTAATGAAATTTTACAACTAAAAAAAAAGACATCTTGAATTTCCCTGCTGGTAGGTCAACTAATTCATTAGTTGCCCTGCTATTATTTCGTACTAGTTCAAAATGGTTAAGATGATCCTTAAAAAAAGGTTAAGAGGATTTACTTGGTTGTAATAATGGCTTTGCTGCAAGTCTTGTCCTCCTCCTCCAAGAATAAAAGCATGCCACAATGCTAGCCAGTATTGCAGCAATTGTAGGCACAGCAACGGCTATAACTGTACTTACCTTATTTTTCGTTCTTTCTGCAAATGAATGCCAACCTTATAAGTTCCAAAACAATAAATGTTACTTGTCTAGCAAATCTGCTCCATTTCAGCAACTACATGTGCTTCAAGATTTCTGTAACTTTTTTTTCTGCGAAAAAGTTCTGTATAAATTTTCAAGAGTATAGAAACATTTTGTTTTACTAGAGAATGGTTTTACCATTTGTACATGTGGTACACATACTACAATCACTGTCAAATGTTCCTCGAGATTGATAAAAAAATCAAAATTCAAACCACCATTCCAGCATCTAGTTATTGTAGTGTCATTTCACAAATCTTGAGCACTTTGGAGAGTTAAGATAGTACATGTACAAGTGGTTTGTTTTTTTTCTTCTTTTTACGATGATCTATTATATATTGTTAGAACGATGTCAAAAGGAGCTTCCACAGTCGCTTGAGAGCCTATAAATTGTCATATTAATAGGAGGAAACAATTTAAAATCTACACCACTTATTTTTTTGTGAGACTAGATTATAAAGATATGATTAATCAGATATATATTAGAATTGATACAGTTGTATAAGAAATACAACATAACTATGTTTTCAATCACCAGTGTTAAGAGTTGGATAAGAAATACCACTCTATTTTTAAATATAAATATATGTATTATAGTATCTAGCCATACAATTGCATGTGACATTAGGCTAGTTAAGTTCATTTTCAAAACATCAACAGAGTCCAACAATTCAAAGATCAAAGTTCTTAACTGCTTGTACGAGAAAACAAGTTTGTTCCCTATATGAATTGAGAAAATTCATCCGTTCCAAACAAGACCATAATGTTGTTATGGCACCGAACTGCTTTCTTAGCTTGGACGATCTCTTCAACCCCCCACCCCACCCTCACCACCATTTCAGAAAAATAAAAGTTTCCCCCAAAAAATATGAAGTGACATATTTTGTACTGCAATTTTAGGCTTCGAGCCAATTGATGTCAGACCAAGCATTTCAAGGTCAGGCTGGAATTAGATCATACCCAGTTTGGGATTTGAACAGCTCTAGCCCCCCTACATTTATAGAAATTTAAACAAATTCTTCAAACTATACTAGTAATCGTACACATGGTGCCCACTTCGGCATGTCACAAAGAAAAGCTAGCAAAAAGTTTCCATCTCTCTCACCAAATCACAAAATAGTTTTAAAGTATATCATTGAAAGAGTCAGATATAAACACCAAAATATAAAGAATTAATTCAATCCTATATGATTAACAACTGAATTACTTGCACGTTGGTGGGATTCACTTTGCTATATAGAAAAACAATGGATATTGCGCCCTCCATTACTAAGTGTTATTTTAAAATGCTTGATAAACTTTTGATGTTTACCACTAATACGCAAAAAGAAAACTAGAAAAGTATTTAGATTGATCCCATAATCTTTTTTTATACAAACATACAATGGTCAAATGGATACCATGCTTATGTCTAAATTCACATCTATATATTCATTGATAAAGGGAGTAATTACGTTTGACATCATTATTTTTCAGCATTCAATATACAGCAATGTTCAAATGCTATTTTACAAATCCGAAAGGTCATATTAATCATATTGCACAATTCTGTTTGCATACACTTCGGTTGTATATGTATAAAGCAACCAAGCAAAGTAAGCCAAGTAAATCACGAGCGGTCGGCGATGTGCGTGGCCTGGGCTACACGGACAGCGACCGGCGCAGCGGGTGGAGAGGATCATTGCGAGGACGGGAAGGGGGGATCACGCGACCAAGCGGATTGTGGAAGACCACGGTGCTTCGGATCAGCTAGGCCTTTTCTTTTCATTTATATCTCAATTTTGAAATTGGTATGTTTTACATTAGTACAGATATAGATATAGATATAGAAATGAAAAAAAGATTTGACAAAATATTTAGCTATTTATGAGACCACACAAGTATGTAATTTTGGTTCCGCAACTATAGCAAGACATGATTAATAAATCAGTTTTGCTAAACAACATTCGACTATTTTCTTTTGTCAAAATAGTCGAATTTTCATCCGTCCGATATGCTTTGAGATTTGCGTTTCTTCTTATCTGATGAATTGGGTCCAAATTTATTATGATTTTTTCTTCAGGACATAACGGATTTACTACATTGCCGTATTTTGTTGGTATAGAATTTTATTTTTTATATTTGTTTTTGTCTTCGTTTTTTCTCAATCTCTCAAAGTATATGTTAGATTTTGAATTATATGATGAGAATATGAGTTATTAAGACTTTCGAGAATAATTACAGTGAACAAAAACAAAAATTACATAAATAATTTACTATAATTTATATATAATGAAGTTATAAATGAACTAAAATTTGACTGTTTTAGAATGAGAAAACAGTCAAAGCTGTATGGACGGACCCTTTTAGAATTGTCATTCTAAAAAGAATAGATCGACTGTCAGAGGGGGAAGACCGCAACGCAAGTGATTTCCGTTCATCCAACTCACCTCCAATCGCCGGTGGCGTCACGGTCACTGGCGCCGGTGCGGGCGACGGCCCGGGCGGCCCCGGGAGTTGCAGCAGCGGACGACCAGAGAAGAAAGAATACGTCTCAAACCGGAAGTTGCACCGCACGCCAAAGACTCTCCCGCCCGGCTTTCCGACGAAATACTTGGGCGTCATCCGCGTAATTATGTTACTGAGGCAGCTCCGGCAGTCGTCCGCCGTGATGTCCGGCGTGCACTGCGCCAGCGAGTAAATCTTGGGGTAAGTCTCGTCGAACCCCACCTCCCCCGTGCCGAATCGCTTGTATAAGTCGTCCGCCGCGTACTCGGCAGTGGCGTTGACGAGTCGGCTCGCGGCGGCGTCGAACGCCGGCGCCTCCGCCACACTGACGTTGTTGTAGTTCCATGCGACGAACATCCCCTTGTTGTCGGTGATGTTATCCAGGAACGGGTACTTGTCGTCACCAAAACGCACGATGCAGGGGTCGTCGAACATGGTGGCGACCTTGTTGAACGCGCAGAGCTGCTGCGCGCTCTGCAAGGCCGCGGTGACGCAGGTGGCGCACGAGGAGGCGTTAGTGTCGCCACGGCAGAGCGCCAGGGCGTAGACGACATCCGGCGGGGTCCCGGCGGTGGTGGAGGCGAAGAGGGTGGGGGAGGTGGAAGCGTACTTTGGGAGGGTAGTGGCAAGGAATCCTATGTTGGCTTGGTATGAGCTGTTCTCCGTGTAGTTGCCGCTGCTGATATTGCAGAGCTGCCACGGCAGCGGTTGAGCGGCGGTGGGCGGCGCGTGGAGGAACGTCGCAAGGAGGAGGGCGATGGCGACAAGAGAAAGATGGCATCGCAAGGCCATGGATCATGGTAGTGGTGGTGGTTGGAAGAGGAGTTACGTTTCAACCAGGATAGAAGAGGATTGGGCCTAGAGGAGTTGACTGGTGACGAACCAACTCCATAGTAATACTAAGATATTTAGTAGATGTGGCCCGCGTGGTCGTGTGTAATAATGGTGGAATTAGTCCTACATCGGAGGTTAAAAATATATAGCAAGGTAGTCAAGCATCTCTCCTGCAATTATTATTTTTAGCTGTTCGTGGTATAGCGACGGCACTAGAGGCTACAAAGGCAAGTTAAGATAAGCAAGAAAGATAGCAGGAACGGCTGAGTGATGCATGAGTAATAATAAACTATAAAGCTCCTTGAGAAATGATCAAATAGCTCAAAAAATGACTGAGTTAATAGGATTTGAACCTAATAGCTTAGAAGGGATATGGACTTATTCGATGAAAGATCGTGAAACACAGAGTTATTAGTGGCAAATAGTAGTTCTCATAAAACAATTGCATACCTCACACATGCTTTCGGGGCAGAGCCATCGCAACACATCATGGCGGCACGTTCATAGCCCCTCGCAGACCTTTGAGTTTTTTGGCTAATCTAGCCGTTTTGCAACCTGTAATTATAAATCTAACAACGTAAAAATCAATTTTTGCAAAAATGACACCGCTGCGCACGGTGCGACCCGTAATTACAAATCTAACAATGTAAAAATCGATTTTTGCAAAAATGACACGGGGCATACGGTCACCACGTGCGCGTACGTAGCCGCCGTCTTATCACGTGTGGCGTTGTGCAGCTAGATTAGCCAAAAATTCCAGATCTTTTCAAGGTGTCGTACGCAGCCAGTGTTTAACCTGTTGGTGTTGCTTATAGGGGTGACAATTGCGTCACATACGAGTGGATATTGGTTTTTTTTTTGTCCTAACTCATATATTTTTCCCCTTATACCAATACGAAAATTGATTATTCGGTAGCAAGGAACGGATATAGGTCTTACTTTGAGTAGTGCTTTGATTTTTTTTTAATCATATCCTGGTCGAAGGTCCGTCTTCAACCGGTTCCTAGTCGTGAGCTTTTTCACGACAATACACCGGTCGTAAGACATCCTACGACCAGTACCTAGTTCAGCTTTACACTGGTTGAAAGGATGGTAACATCACCTAGTCGAAGCATTTCCTCTCTGTACGTGGTCCCACCCACTAGAAGAAACTTCCTAGAGTCGACTCGTTCCTCCCTTTTTGCTACCAACACAAAGAGCTTGGGTTCAAAACATGGTCGAAATAATGTCAAGCCAACTCTTAGTACCTTATTTTATTTCTTCATTCATCTTTTTGAAAAATAAAATAAGCCGAGAACACTTTTCTAATTTGCTCGACTACTTTCGATAAACTCGGTTTGTTTTAACTGGTCGGAAGAAATTGCAACACCTAGTCGAAGACTTTCCTCTTTGCACGTGGTCCTGCCTACTAGAAGGAACTTCCTAGTGTCGTTCTGTTTCTAACTCTTGCTACCAGAGCGAACCTACTGGGTGCATTGAAATAAGTAGAACAAATTTTTTAAGGAACTTTAGACGTTTATCTAACTCAAGTTGACCGTTCTTGATTTGATTAATCTGGTCGGAGATGGTAACATTACCTAGTCGAAGCCTTTCCTCTCTGCACGTGGTCCTGCCCATTAGAAGGAACTTTCTAGTGTCGACTCGTTCCTACTCTTTCGACCAGTGCAAGATAATCGTGATCGAAAAACTACAAGTTAGCTAAATCGCTCTCTTTTTTAGAAAACCCATTTAATACTATTTACTCGGTTTATTTAAATAAACCAAGCAAATAGTCGAGGGTTAGGATAAAATTATTAACTTGACTTCAATTCTTAGTCTTGCTCTTTTTTTCCCATTCATTATCTTATGAGTTACTAACTACTCAACAAGATGATTTTCAAGAAAAAGGAAGGATTATATATCAACATCAACAAAAACTTGTCTTTACAGGACTCCAGTACAAACTACTCTGGCGAAGGGGATCTTACTTGCATACCCTCCGTGACTAACTCGGCGATCGGCTGCATTGTCGCTATTAACTGCTCCGCTTCTGCTTCAAGGCAAGCGAAGTTGTTTACGACAGGTTGTAGATTTAGGTTGGGATCATGAGATTTAAATTTTGCTAAGACAAATCTTATTCCCTCTTGCATCGCATCCTTTACCAAGTCGAATTGGTTAGCCTTCAGGGCAGTCACCAACTCTTGCAAAGTTCCGACTTGTTCACAAATAGCACTCGAGTGGGCAGACGACGTGACGTCACAAGGAGTAATCCCCTCAGCATGAAGCCCACCAAGTACATTGTTCAGAAGTGAAACGTTGTCTTGAAGATTAATCTTCAAAGCCTTCATTTCCTCCTTATTACGAGTCGAAGCCTCGCGGAGTCGTTTTACTTGTACTACTTGTTCTGAAAAGAATAAGACCAGTCAGATAAAATGACCTCGAGAGGAAAACACAACCAATCACAGGTAAAGATTTGCTTACAAATGAGTTGAGAATCTAACTTCTTGACTTTTTCAGCGTGGGTAGCAGTGTCCTTAAGGTAACGCTGCTCCCACGTCTAGACCTCTTGGTCTTTGTTTGAAAGGGAATGAGATTTAGAGAAAGAAAATAAAGTCGAAAGCGGTCTTAATTTCAGCACTTACTGACTAGTCATCCCTGCAACTTTTGGTTTGCAGAGTTTACCTCCTGAAGCTTCTTCCGGAGGTCTTCAATCTCATTCTTTAGCTTCTTCGTCTCGGCTCTCTCATAGTCAAGAGAGTCGGCTAAGGTCTTCTCGTCAATCTTAAACCTGTAAAGGGAAAGGGTAGACGTCAGCAAAGTACCTAGTCGTAACTTCTTCTATGACCAATAAGACATGTATGTAGATACCAAACTTCGGGTACTTACATTCATGGCTGTCCGAGCAAACGAAGACACCACCCTTGTGGGGTTTCTTAGTTCATCAATATCGTTAACTCGATTCCACCATACCCTTTTGAGACGCTTGTCATCGAAAACGTCCCCTCGGTTGGGGATGTCCTTGGGGTGCGGTACGCGATCACGAGATCTGAACGCGCGAGAGCCCACGACAGTGGCAGGAGCAAAGAACCCGAAGGAGTGGTCGAAGAGCTCAAACCCTTCTTCTCCTTTAGGGGTAGCGGTATCAGTAGCTTGACTTTGGAGGCTGGGAGGATCGTCTGCAGTGACTTCCTTCCCAGAGCGGTGAATGGATGTTTCACCCCCATAGCCAGATGTCTCCGCCACTACCATCTCCGCCCCTGACTCTACAATTGCCCCAGTAGTCGTAGCCAAGTCAGCAACAACGGCATCCTCCACCATTTGGATGGTGGTTGACCCTTCGACCACCGCCCTTTGTTGTTCCCGCTGCCAAGAAAGCTGCGATGGGTTCCTTAGTAAACGTCCTTGATGATAAGAGGAGCCAAGCTAAGATCATAAAAAGGAAAACACAATCAAGTGTTAAAAAGCAAAAGGTAAATGTTGTCCTTACATTTTTGTCTCTTTTACGTGCTTTCGAGTGTCGGATTTGATCTTAAGTTTGAAAACAACCCTCCCTAAGGAAGGTTTCTTTGACTTTTTCTCAACCACGTCTGGTCGAGACTCAAGTTGAGGAACAGCCACGACCACGTCTGGTCGTGGGTCTTGGTCGAGCACCATCGCTTCTTGAGCCCCTTGGCTCTCCGGATGGTCGAAATCAGTCTCGACCACCTCAAGGGCAGCATTACCCTCAACCTCAGGCACTGCTGGTGCAGCAGTCTCCTTCACAACAGACATGAAACTCTTCGAGTTCTCCTTTTCTAGTCGCTTGATAAAGCCGCGAGAGATAGAAACTGTGAAGGTTTTATTGTCATAATAGAAGAGTACCTTGATCTTGGGGGCTTTGGGTTTGAATACTTCAGCTATTCCTGCCGCGATTGTTTCCTCTGCAGTAATTATTTCCGCCGCAAGATTAGCCAAAGGTGCAGATGGAGTACCGGAGCTCGAGCTTGCACCGTCCTTGTCAACAGCTTGCGCGAGCCTCCTCCTCCTGGTCTGAGGAGCATCTGCTTGCTCAACAGTAGGGCTCGAGCTTGAGCCTCCCTTGTCCGCGACTTTCACGAGCCGACGCCTTTTGGCGGTGGGAGAAACAAGCTGCTCTACTGCAACTGTGCCGACGACCATCAGTACGACTTCTCCGTCGTCCTGACGGTTCTCCTTGCCTACTTTCTGCATAAATTAAAAAAAAGATATTATAAAATCGTCATAAGTTATTCTACGACCGTCACCATGTTGTAAGCTTTTCTACAACAACCCCACAGTCGTAAGTTTTTCACAACTAGGACTTGATCGTAAGCTTTTCTACAATCAGTACCCGGTTATAAGTTCTTCTATGACTACAAAGCCCTAAGGATGAAATCCACTCTTGATTACCTTTAGGCGCTTTACCTTGTCCTCTGGGACAGGTCAGCCAAGATTGGAGGTGCCACCACATGGGCTGGGGGCTTCTCAAAGATAAGTTTGACCCAAGCGTCAATCTCCTCTTGTGAGAGGTTTGTAGGGATAAGGAAACTTTCAGTAAAGCCCAAATCAAAATTAACAGGAAAAAGGCTAAGCTTAAGGTTATCTTACCCTCCGAGTAATCCCTCGTCGGGTCCGTTGGCCCCGAGTACCTCCACATCTAATGAGTCCTCTTCTTCAGAGGGCTGATACGGCGTGTGATGAAATCCCTCACCACGCGTCATCCAGTGAGCCCCTCTTCCTTCAAGTCCGCGATAGCTTGAATGAAAGGGGTGATCCGACCAAGATCCTTGGGAATCGAATCACAAGCAGGAACCTTCTTAGCCGGCTTCCCGACGAAGGAGATGCTGTTTTCATTGGTTATCTCCCAATAGAACCACCCCTTCTTCCACCCCGGCCATGACGACCGGGTAAACATCTGAATATACTCCCTCGACTTCCCATCGTGGAGCTTCAGACTACAACTACCGACGATTCTGCCTAATCGGGTCATTCCGTAGTAATCAGGAACAACTCGGATCGTAGGAATCCCGGTGGGCCTCGCACAGTACACGAATACCCCCAACATTGTGATAGAGTTGGGAACAAGGTTCACCAACTCCATTAGAAAGTATTCGAGTACTAATGTGAGAAAAGGATGAGCGGTGTCGAAGACCACACTCACAAAATGCTTGGAAGGCGGATTTGCCCAATCTCCCCGACGGCCGATGCTACCCAAACAACCTCGATCCATCTCTGATTTAGCCCACTAGGAAGTGGCTTCGACTATTTCTCCCAAAAGCTGAAGGTATAGATGTGGAAAGATTGGAGAAAAAAGCTCGATTTGGTCGACGGCAGAGAACTCAGAAGTTTGAACAGCAAGAGCAATTTGGAGAAAGGTAAAAGACATTATCCTCACCTGTGGTGAATCTTTATAACTGCACGCCCAAAGTTGAAAAGACGTGGCTACCCAACGGTTGCCAACGCAGCAGAACTACTCCAACAGCACAAAGGTGAGGGAGTCGTCAGGATTCTTAAATTTATGCGCTCGAGGAAGTCAGTCTTTTACACCTTAAGCAAAATTACCTTCTTGGCCAAGTCTTTTTCTGGTCAAACGCAACAACGGTTGGAAATATTCTATTTCCAACCACAGTACTACGACCACTCGATGCTCGTAAGATCTCCTACGACCACCTTAAAAGTCGCAAGATTATTCCACAACTTTCTTGACCAAAGTAAAATTCTGGTCAAATGAAACACTAGTCAAAGAGTCTTTCCTTCGATCACCTCTCTACGACCACCTACTGGTTGTAAGACCATCTACTGCCCCTTCTTCAAGTAAGTTATTTTCGCTTAAGTTGGGGAGCTAGATGACGAGGATATAACAATCCTCATTTAATCATTTATCTATAATTCATATTATGGATAATAATGGCGTCATATAACTCTTGAGTATACCCTTAATATTCATAAGGGAGAAGCTGGAGGTTGTAAGTTCTTCTACGACCACCCTGTAGTCGTGGGTCTTCCTACGACTACTCCATAGTTGTAAGTTCTTCTACGACTACCCCATGATCGTAAGCTCTACTATGATCGATCTGTGGTCGTAAGCTCTCCTACGACCACCACCTGGTCGTAAGCTCTTCTACGACCAGTACCTAGTCGATAAGGCTCATAGACATGTGGGCCTAATTGATTAGGGAATCTTATGTACCGTATCCAAGGATATGAGCAATTAATTACATTGTTATTTCCTGGAATAACAACACGATTTAACTCCCTGTTATGATGATAATTGCCTGGCGACGTGGGAACGTTACAACTCCCGTGATAACCTCCGGTAACGGCTCCACGATCTGGTGTGTTAATGTGACCTTTATACTGAAGATCCAACGGTGCACCCTGGAGACAGTATAAAAGGCAAGGATCATCAGGGCAATGGGAGGATCCGAAGATCATTAGAAGCACAACACTCTAGTCTTTAGTTCCATATTGTAATCCAGCATACTCAATACATACACACAGGAGTAGGGTTGTTATTCTCCCAGGAGAAGACCCGAACCTATATAAAAATCCCCGTGTCTCCATCTCTGTGTGATTTTGAGCCTAGAGGAACCCCCGAATCAAACAATATTTACGTAAATTCGGTCCTACAACACCGACAGTTGGCGCCGACCGTGGGGAGCCTCGAGTCATTAGCTTTCCTTCGTCCTTCCAATTCTCATGCTCTCATGGCAGGAGAGTGGAACAAGGAGACCTGGTTCGACTTGGCCGATTATGCAGATATCGACATGGATACCGGTTTCGACTACGAGCCGAGTGATGCATCATCCGATGGTGATGTCGCCCCTGGAGATATTTCTCTAGGAGACTTTACCAGCGATGGAGTTGAGGAGGGATCCTTATCCCCCACAACTATACGTCCAGACGGGGAACCAGCTTCCTTAGAGGGCAAGGGTCAATCCGACCACAATAAGGGCTGTCCCAAGGCAGACTCGAGGCATGGCGAGGGTTCCTTCTCCAAATGTCTAAGTCCACCTAAGACAGTCCGACTTGGCGTGACAACTCTTGGAAGTCGTAATCCTGGATCTTCATCAGCATCTGTTGATTCTCTCTCTCCGGTTAGCCCAGCCAAGGATGCGATCAAACATGCTCTTCCAGCGAGTTCGACCATCCCAACGTAGGACTCGCTTGCCGACGGAGACGGTTATAACCCGGAATTCCCCTTCCTGGAGGGGTTTGCTCCAAGTCGCCAGATGGTGTCATTCGACGACTCCTCAAGCGAGGAGGCCTCTAGCGCAAGTGGAGATCATGAAAGGGAGGTCTTAAATCCCGCCTCGTGTAGCAATAACTCTCCTAGAGGCAGGGCTGAGGATGCTCCCCGAGGATCATGTAACATCCCAAATGTACAAATGGAACCAAATCTAGGTTTGTGTTTCAAATGTAACCAATTATGGGTGTGTGTTTCAAATGTAATTAAATGAGTAGAAATTAAAATTTTTCTCACATCTTGAAACTCTTGAACTCTTCTATAATTCTTGTCAAGAGTTGTGGAATTCAAAAACACAAGTCTCTTGTTGACTAAAGTCAAACCCTTATTCAACTTTGTCACAAATCTTGTGCCAATCTTGGGAAATATTTTTCCTAGGTTCTAGGGATTATATGTGACCCCTCTGAAAAATTTCATAATTTTTAGAAATTATTTGATAAATTTTGGAGGCAGGTGAAACCAATTTTTCAATTGGTCAAACCCTAGAACATACCCTTGTAGAATTTTTGGAGACAAATGCTTTGCATAAAAACCTCTAAAAATTTTATGCAAGGTTAACCTTGAAGTGAGGAAGCTCCAGTAAAAATTTTAGAATTTTTGGAGTTAGTTTGCTACCTCTAAAAATTCTTCCAAAATCAGCTTTCAAATTTTAAACCCTAACTGGTTTGCCTTTGTTCTCATGGCGCGAGTCGGCTCGGGCTCAAGCGATGACTTCGGTTGAGTCAACTAGTCTGTGGCGCGGTCACCATGGCCAACGCAGCGTGGCGTGAAGCGATCAAGGTCTTGGGTCACCTCCTCGTCCTCGCCAACAGGTCTCTGGCGCATTAAATGCCCAACATGCGTTCGCCCGAAGTCGCCTTCCTCTGCCCTCACCTGCTCCCATCGCTCAAATGCTCCCATGGCGTGAGTTTGTGATGGAGCATCCGCCCGTTCCCTCCTTCGCTCCCTTGGCTACTTAAGCCCTCAGCTCTCTTCCTTAGCTTTCCTTTCACCACTCAGCAGCTCTGGCTTGCACCCACTATGCTTGTTTGAGCTCCATTCACCCGAAGCTCTCGGCCGCCATTGTTGCTCCTCGGTGAAGGCAGTGCCCCAGTGGCGTTTCTTCCTCTCTCTTTGCTCGACTTGCTCCTCTAACCTCTTGGAGTATTAACCCTCATCCAATTTTGGTTGCCTCGGCGAGGAGCATTGAAATTGAGTTTTCCTTTTAATTTGAAATCCACCCATCTTCGTCTCCATCATTTGGTGAGTGCTCCATTTTCCAATTTCTTACTCTAGGACCATCCTTGAGCTATGTTTGAGCTATCCCGATGACGCGGTCTCTCTCTGGAGGCTCAGGTTGTCCTCCCCGCGTTGTCGCCATCGTCGCCGTCGCGGTGCTTCGTCGTCGGCATAGCTCCGACCCCCTCCGTCCCTCCGCGTCCTTCAAGTAACCTCCTGGTAGTCCCTAGACGCCCAGGCACCGCTTGAATGAATCGTTGCGGAGCTCTATTTCATTTTCGCGTTTAACCATGGTTGCCGCAACGCCCCTCTCCGGCTAGCCGCCGCTCTGGTCCACCACCGCAGGTGTAAGTGGTACCAGTGGGTGCGCACTGCTATTGCGCACCCGTAGCTGGCCTTAGCTCACGCCGCCGTGCTTTAGGTCATCGGCGTTTCGCCGTTGAAGCCGGCGAGCTCGTTGTCGGACGCGCCGGCACAGTGCGTGCGTGCGTGTGCGACGTGGCTCGCTGTGAGCCGTCCGTTTGTTAGATCTGCGGTCTCGATCGCGTGAGTGTTTTGTTCTTCGTTCGCTACGGACCGTCCATTTCCAGATCCGTGGGAGAGATTTCGCAGGGTCTGTGCGTGTGCACTGTGTGGCGTTCGTCGTGAGCCGTCCATCTCGCGATCAACGGTCCACAGTCGCCGCCCCCTTTCGCGGGCGCGAGTTCCAAACGCGCCGCGCGCGATTCAACCTGGACCGTCGGATGCAACATCTACGGCCCGCGTTTGTCGATCCCGCGCGGGCACGCGCGCGTTGTTCCGTTCCTCGTGGGCAGTCCGATTCGATCTCAACGGCCCACAATTTTCCACGTCGATTTGAGTTTAGAAAATTCCCGAAGGATTTATTTGTGAACTGGAAAAGGTAATAAACTTCAAAAATACATAACTATTTCAATTTGAATCCAAATGAGTTGATTCAAATTTTCTTAGCTCTGGTTTGATCTGGAATTTAATCTAAAAATGGTTGTAAGCTTAGTTCGGCTCCAGAAAATGGTTTGCTAAAATAGTTTAGAAATAGGCTTTAATTGTTATCCTAAAAGTGATATTTAACTTGTAAAATGCATAAGTAATTCTCTATAGATCCTTTTTGAGTGAATCCAATTTTGTTGGCTTCCTCTGTTAGTGCACTAAATGGTAGAATAGGTTTTAGGCATGTCACTATTTTCAAAGTCTTTGAGGGTGCATTTTAATTGTGCTCTTGTGCACGTCTTTGAAAAATCATAGAAAATGCATACTAGCTCCAAATGAGGTGAACTCAATTGTGTTATTCATCTCATGAGGTGCTGTTCTTACCATAAAAATCCCAGGTGTAACACCTCTTTGGAAAATTGTGCTTGAGAATTTAATTTAGATGAACAGTAACCGATTTGAATTTTCCAGAATTTTTCAGGCTGAGCAAAATTGTTTTCGCCATAACTTTTGCATTGAGAATCCAAATCAATTGGTTCTTGTTGCTAAATTCCTTAAAAATTATTCTCTTGCTGCTGTAAAAATTTCAGATCATTTGGAGAAATTTTTCTGCGGAGTCTTTTCGGTTTTCCTCGTTCTTATCAGTTCTTTTTCGCTTTTTCGTTAGGTGCCGACGAGTGCATTGATCCCATGAGTGACCCTTTGCAGCATAGTGAGCAGCTCCAGCAAGGCAAATAGTTTGATCATGTTTAATCCCATTACTTTCAAAGTCTAATATATTGTTTGCAAAGTGTACGTATGCATGCTCTATTTTGTTGTTAAATGATTATCGTTTAGTTGATCCTATAGATGCATACTCTGTAGGTAAATGTTCATTCTCTACTACTAAGCCTAGGAATATCTTGCTGTGATGTAGAGTTCGTTGGATGAGCTCTCATCACTTAGTAGATCACGGGTTGGTATTGCTTAGAAATGCTTAGCTTACGGTAGAATTGTGCGATCATCGACTTAGTCGATGATCTTGATCACACAAATCTAATTATTATTCCATTATGTCCCGCACTTGTGCTTTGTTAATTTGTAAAGTCAAAACAAAACTGAAAATGAAAACTATTTGACTTGGGCACAATGGATGTTGGTGTGATCTCATGGTGTGTGGAATGGTGCCTAAGTCCCCAAGGACCGAATTACTTGCGCCATTGATCCGAGCAATTTTGCATGCTAACCACACGAGGGGGATATGGGACCTCTCTTGGCTAAGTACTTTGGGAGGTGTTAATTATGAGTCGATGGTGGTTAAAATATTTTTATAGGGATTGGGAGCACCCGCAGTTGCTTAGGCTGGGCCGATGTATCCTACCATTTGGGTTGTCGCGGCTCTTAATTAGCATCATCCATTGGAAATGTCTCGTAAGACTTAGCCGTGCCGGCATACCAAAGGAAGTGTGCTTAATCATGTGGCGAAAAGGCGGTCTGGCGTGTGGGTACATTGGTACACCCCTGTAGGGTTCAAACTATTCGAATAGCCTCGTCCTAGGTTATGGACAAGCTTGGTTATTTCTCGCAAGACTGCTTTGAATATATTTAATTATTGCAAATGAAAACTTGTTTTATGCTAAAAACAACCTATAGCCTCCACTTAAATGAGCTTGCATGTAGCGTATGTATAGGTCTATTACTCTACACGTAAGTCTTGCGAATACATTTTTGTACTCATTTGCTTTGCTTAATTAATATGTTGCAGAGGAGGTTGATCCCCCTGGGTATCACTTTTGTGAGATGTGCGGTGGATGGGACGACTAGCTTGGAGGCCCGGTCGGTTGCCTTGTGGGCTTTAGGCAAACTGTATGGCTTTTGTTTATCGCCATCTTATGGCTTTTGCTTCCGCTGTTCTTTATCTTCCTTAGCTGTTATTTGACTCTCTATTATGTATGCCTTTTGTTTAATCTAGTTCGTGCTTTGGTTCTATGTCTTGTATGAACTGGATGCATAATTTTGTAAAGGGTTGTGTATACTGCATTTCTGGGAAGTATACATATCTCGAAGACATAGGTTATTTTGTTTGTGATGCTAGGGTCAATAGATGACTAAGCATTACAAGCCAAATAAGCCGGGGTCCTCACAGATCACATCCTACGACCGCTCGTGGCAATGACAAGGACACCTCCGGCGATGAACAGAGTCAATACTCTGATGAGCGTGTGGGAAATTCTCGGGATCATCGCACTTCACTAAGGCAAGGCCAAAGATCAGGCATGGATGATTCTGAAACGATCTGACAGAAACGACTCGTGGCTCAGAGAAAATTGCCTGAGCGCACTTAATACCAGTCGGAAGAAGTCAAGAACTTCAGCATATCAACGATCTGCTCGAGAACCTATCTCGAGAACTTGTCCAAGCACCTGCATTACGACCTCTTCGCTGAAGAGATCGCACGAAGGCTGTGGAGTACGATGAACAAGCTCGAACGTCCTTGTCGACATTATCCTGGAAGTCGTGGAAGTACGACTCCATCAACTTCCAGTCGTTCGAATAACTTATCGCTTGGACATCGCTCCCCAATTCGGAAAAGAGTTCCTCGAACGCCTGACGAATATAAAGCTCCTAGGAGAGGTAATCATTCACCGCTCCGACCCAGAGGTCTGCAACAACAGACAAAATACGAGGAGTATTACCATCGTAGGATCGAGATTTACCACAAGTCAGATTTACCCCTTGCTAGGTATTGTCGAGTACGATCACTTGGCGCCAAGACCTGCTCCGGGACGGCGCCGACGACGGCGGTGGAGAAGAGGTCCGGGGACGATGAGGTGTTCTGGCAGCGTAGCGGCGGAGGTCGAGGTTGGCTTGGTGCGTCTTTGTTGGCCGTGAAGTTGCCGTCGTCGCACACCTCCCCAGATGCCTTGTGGCGGTAGCAAAGACTGACGGAGGCGCTACAAGGAGGAGACGATGAGCCTGAGCCATTGTGCGTGGTGGAGACTAGACCCCGAGAGACGGACATGGTCTTGAATCTTCTACCCGGCAATGCTGAGTACAGAAAAATTGGCAATTTGGCAATGCAAGTTGCCGTACATCCTTTTCTAGTAGGGGTGGATAGGCTAGTATTGGGAGTCTGGATTGTATTGGCCCTCTAGCGCTCCGTAATTCCTAAATTAGCCTCGTTAGCTCTGAATTTCCACTTTTAGCCCCCTATTTGCAGCGTCTTTGCTGACGGGGATGGCGGCGACAAGGTCTTCTTGTGTGGGGACGATATGACAAGGTCTTCTTAGTCCCTGCAATGACTCTACTACCTATGCATAAATACATTTAAGAATATTTCTTGGAGAAAATTTTAAATATAGCAAATGAGCTCCAAAATTATGAATTTTTTTGGAGACTCGAGAATAGTGTAATTACTTATGTAATTGTTTCACAATTTTATGAGTTACAATTTTTTGTGTAAAATTTATTTAAATATACTATTTGTAGAATTTTACACAAAAATAGTAACTCATAAAATTAAAAATACACAAACAATTACTTTGTGCTAAGAGTCTCACAAAAATTCATAATTTTAGACTTTTATATATTTAAAATTTCTCAAGAAATATTCTCAAAATATTCTTAAATGTATTTGCGTGCGTGGCGTAGGAGGGAGGTGCTATCTTGTCTACACATCAGCATCTTGGTGCTTCACGGTCCTGGCGCAAGACGCGTGCCGATGGGAGGCGGCAAAGACGCGCGGGAGGAGACTAAAAGTGAAAATTGAGCTAATAGGGCTAGTTTAGAAATGCAGGCTAGGAGGCAGTGAGTCGAGAACTCCTAGTATTGCAAAACCTTGTGCTCTTACCGTCGTGATCTTGAGACAAGTTGCGTCGTGCTGTTGTGCTGGTGAGGCGAGGACTCTTGACTCGTCAAAAGAGCGCCACTTCGCCTTCTTTATTTTAGCAAAATGCCTTGGCCGCATCTTTGCGGTGCTTGCTACTTGCTATTGTGTAGTGCAATCGTGTGCCTAATTTGCGGTTAGGAAGTCGTTCATTGCTTCTGCCGCTTGAACATGCCCGCCGGCTACGGCATTCGCCGTTCGCGATGCGTCGTCGTGCTCTGCCGTGATCACCGTGGCCCGGCCAATGCGATACTCGACATGCGCCCGGTAGCGCCTCTGCCAACGGCGGCCTACTAAGCCAACCTCGACCTCCTCGCGCGGCACTCCGTATCGTCGGCCCGCCGGCAGCCGCCACCGCCACCGTGGGTGTGGTGCGGACAAAGTCTCATACTGGCGCTCTGCATGGAGACACGAACGCCTCGTGCAGCGCATGCGTCGCCGCGAGGTTCCGTGGCGTCTTGGCCAGGAGCGCCCCAACAACAGGGCGCACCATCTACGGGGCGGCTGCGTCCTCGCTTCTCCGACTAGCGGTTCTGGACTTTGTCGGCGTGAACTTCGCCGGTCGGTGAGTACTCTTGGGGCGGAGAACAGCGGTCCCGGCACAGTACTTAACGCCGCCGCCGTCGCGCTCATGAACGCGACGGTTGACCCTGCCGTGACCGTGGCGGCGGCTCCACCAAAATGCCGCCCAGGCGAGAAAGCTTCGGCAGCACTAAAGATTCTGGTGGCGCGGCGGCGCGCGGACTGGCAGCGGCGATGATGCGGGCTGCCTCGAGGGCGTCGCGTCGATACCGTGGTTCTTGAAGGGAAGCCGGAGGAGAGCTCTTGGGATTTGGTGCAACCCGAGGTGCAGTGTGAACCCGTTCTACGGGCGCGCAATGCTACATCTTTCGGTTTGTGCCTTCAATTGCTACTAGTCTGGGCCTTGGGCGGGCGTCGCGTGCAAGCCGCAGACACGATAGACCCAATGCTGGACCGTGCGTGCCGGCCGGTCGCCGGTCACCCGCTGCGTCTTGCGGCCTGCCCGAGTCGTCTCCGGCGAGTCAAGCACAGACCAGAGGTCCACCGTGCGCCCGGCCGTGCGTCTTGCGGCCCAAACCGCACGTCCGTCGCCGTCGCCGAAGCCAGCGGCCGTGGGACGTGGTGCGTGGAATAGAGGGGTCGGGGGCCGGAGCCACCGAGGGGCGAGGAGAGAGAACATGCGACCTCGCTGGCGCCGTCACCGTCGCCATCAACCTCCACCGCTCACGCATTAGCGCACCCGAGGCGGGGCGGCAGCGGCGACTTTGGTGGCATGGCGGGGCGAGCGGGGCCCATCGCCTCGCGGAGGGTGGTGGAGGTGTGGGCCGGACCGGAGGGAGGTGTGAACAGGCTGGGTCCTCCAGGACTGCCGCCTCCTCCCGCTGCACGCGGTCTCACTGCCTGAGGCCACCTCCCTCCTCATGGCATCCCCAACACCACCACTGGGCCGCCTCCTCGAGAACTCCACCCATGCCGTCCGGGGCCCGGCGGGCGGAGCTCTGCGAGCACGAGGCGAGGTGGGGCGTGGTGGAGCACTGGAGGCGAGGTGGGGGCGTGGGTGGCGAGTGCGTGGCGGATGAGGAATGGGAGGTCGAGGTCTCAAGGAGATGACCGGGCGGTGGGGAAGATGAAGTGCATCGGTTTGGGCGAGAAAAGAAAAGCGATAAGGCTTGAGGCTTTGAGTCCCCTTTGACTGCGAGAAGCTTCTTGGGCTCTCGGCCGGCGCGGGCCTGAAAAAAAGAGAGGGAATGGGAAAAAAAAGAGGGAAAAAAAGAAAATGGGATAGGAAAAATTAAAAAAAATATAGGGAATATAGAATGAAATAAAAAAAATATTCATAACACTGTAACACATAAATATTCAGGGGAATAACTAAAATTTATTCATTGTTTGATCTGATTACAAATACAAAGTTTGCTGCCTCGTTAAAAACCTTACCCCCAATGTGAGGTACCCCAGTAAGAAAAGAGTGCATCAACTACATAAACATAAATAGACTAGTTGACGTCGAGATTCTCTAGGTCGGCTATCGCCTCCGCAATCTCCGGATCCTCGAGCTGATGTTGCGTCCGTTCATCTGCGCTCTCCCAGTCTTTGAGGCATGTGAGTGCCTCAACCATCTCAGGTGTGAGCGACGACCTCCTTGGCTCGATAATCCTTCCCACCGTATGAAAGTGGCTTCCGATGGGGCGATGCGACACGGAACCACAAGTACATCTCGTGCAAAATGTGACGGCCGCGGGATAAATCTGTTGGTGGTTCTTCCACCACAAGAGGAGGTTGACATCATTTCCATCTGCAAGTAAAGCTCGGTGTCCATAAAGGTGTGTCGAGTAGTGGTTGATCTCAACTCTTGGATTCCATTGAGACCGGTTTGGCGCGAGAAGATGAGCCCGGATGCGGCCCTTTCGGCTTCTTCCGGGCGTTGGAAGCGCTCACATTGCGCTGTCCTTGTTGCGTTGTTGAGGCGATTGTTCTCGATTGACTTTCGCCAAACTTTTCATAATACAAATCAAAAACTTCGAAAAAAGCTCGTCATGAATGTGAGTGTAAGCCTCGGAAAAATCAAGATCAAATGCATCCCCAATTCCCTTGTAAGCCCCCTTCAGATCTGCTAATTTTCTTCGAGGGTCCATAATAGTACCAAAACAAAAGAGATGTGGGATAGCTTGAAAATATTTTAAAAATTTTCTCTGCATTGGTTCAATAATAGGTCTCAGAAGGGCATCATCTCTATTTTCCTTAAAAGCGTTAGCGATAGTTCAAAGCCACTCGATGACTAAGCAAGAAGTAGGATAGTAAACACCGAGATAAAATTGTGGTTGCATCGTAAAATACTTTCAAAAATTCACGAAAAGCGACCGACAACTAGCCAATCTGCTTTGATAACCAGCATTTACGTAATTAGTATTGATTGAATAGAGTAATAATGTACTCGTACTCTTTGCACCGCTCCAACATAGTATCGTGGAGTTCCACCGCACCTTCATGTCGAGTTGAATTTCCTTGGTCTCTTATTGTTGGTCTTGCGGTACTCCACTGGCTCGGGCATATCTTGGGCTGGCGTAATGGCTGGATAGCATCGCGTATATTGTCTAGACTAGGTTTCATTACCTGCAAGCCTGCCTGCACGATGAGGTTCAAGATGTGACACATGCATCTCTGGTGGAGGACGAAACCACCAGTGTAGGACTCCAGATGCGGTGCGAGGAACTCCATGGCCGTCGTGTTAGCTGAGGCATTGTCAAGAGTGATGGCAATAATTTTGTTCTCTATTTTAAAATCCTGAATGACTTCTAATACGCGTTGTGCGATGGCCTCTCCAGTGTGTGCCTCATCGATAGACCTGAACCCTATGACTCGCTTGTTCAAGTTATAATCATCATCTAAGTAATGCGCAACAACACTAAGATAGCCTGCCCTTTGGTGGGATGAAGTCCATATATCGGAGGTTAAAGCAAAAGAAAAGGTAACTTTCAGGAAGTTTTCTTTCAAACTTGACAGTTTACGTTGGTAGAGTTCTACTATGTCTCACGCAGTTGTTCTCCTACTTACGTGTTGGTATTGCGGGCAAAACCCACGTTGGATCATTCTTCGAAACTAGAGCTTTTACCGTCCTAATCGGAAGATCCTCGGTAACTATATATCTAGCAATTTCGTCTCTAGCTACACGAGGTTGTACATCCATGTACTTACCGAACCATCGGGGCCAAAGTTAAGTTGGAGTGCGGGCGTTCCTTCCTTGCGTCCGATCCGTACCGCTATCTTCTTCAAACACGCTGCTGGCGTGTAAGCAGAATGACACAGTACCTCCACCTAAGCGTGCGTGAACAATTTAGCATGACAATATTTACATGTGGCATAAGGTACTGGCCTTGATCCTCTGTTCTATGTTATACTCCATATGCTTCCAACACCATGCACGTCGGCACGGAGCTTCCACCGATTGCATGCACGTTTACTGCCGGCCTCGTAAATGCAGGGTGGAGAGCGTTTGGGGTGAAGAGCGTTTGGGGTGGAGACATGGGCATCCTCAAAGCCCTCCGTTCCATCCATATGTTGATCATCCATACCATAGTCTCCCATGCCGGGAGAGTTGGCGAGGATCGATCTCTTGCTCGTGCACTTCTTCTAGGGAGGAGGACTAGGAGTGCGAGGGCGTGCTCGCTCTTTGCTCATCTCGCTATTTCCTTCTTTCCAAACATCTTGGGCGACTACAATCTAGATAGCAAAGAGATAGCAAATAGACGAAACAGATTGTATTGTCTTTGTGAACAAAGCGAGGAGGGGCGAGGAATTTATAGGGAGAAAGAAATGCGAATGTTACTCATACTCACTAGCGTCTCTTGTGATGAGACTCGGCGTCTCGGCTCCTCTTGCCAAAACTCGGCGTGAGTCTAGCTAGCCAACCTCCCAACGTCTCTTGTGGCGAGACTCTCGTCTCGGCTCACGGCTCCTGCTGCTGCAGAGGCTTGAGTCTAGCAACCTCCACTCCCGGGGCAGTGCGCCGGTCTCGGAGCTCATTGCCGGTGCGGCCTCCGATCCACGTCTCGGTCTACTGCTTGCAGGCGCAGTCGCCTTGCATCTGGATCGTCCATCTCTGCTGACATTACGCCATTAGTCCATTACCAGTTTACCATGGTCCACAACTCCACATCCACACGACCACACCACACGCGAAGCGGGCTCTCCATCTCCTGGACCCTGTCCTGTCATCCTGTGAGGCTTCCCCTTTCTTTTTCCGCCGAGTCCTCTCCATCTCCCTGGACCCTGTCCTGTGAGGCTTCCCCTTTCTTTTTCCGCCGAGTCCCCAACCCCTCTCCACTCCCACCGCACTCCCACGCCTCCGGCGGTCCGGCCTCTCCTCTCCCCCACGCGGCGCCTCCGGCCTCCCCTCTCCCCCTCCTCCTCCCGGCCGCCTCCCACTCCACCCCCACGCGCCCCCTCTCCCCCAGGGCCAAGGCCACACCCACAGCCCCTCCGGTCGCCTCCCTCTCCCCCTCCCCTCCGACCGCCTCCGCTCCTCCCCCCGCCTCCCCTTTCCCCCCAACCCCTCCGGTCGCCTCCTCTCCCGGTCCGGCCGCCTCCCTCTCCCCTCCCCCTCCGTGCCTCCCTCAACTCTCCGTGCCTCCCTCTCCGCTCATGCAGGGTCTGTGAGGGCCACAGTCTTGTGTATTCTTGTAGATGGTGGTGGCGCATTGCCTGCGGCGCGCATGTGCTTGTGCGTGCGGTGCGGGCTCAGTCGAGGCTCGTCAAGCGTTCAGGCAGATCCGCCGACCAGCGCCTTCGGCGCCCTTCTCGCCGGGGGAGGCTGGTGATGTTGATGAGTGACTAATGAGCAAAAGATTTTGTGATTTTGTGATTGTGAATTTGATTGTGAATTTGTGAATGAATAATTCGTTTTCTCCATTTGATTTGGGATTGGAGTGTGTTGTTTCTTTGTTTTGCGTTTGTCTTTGCGAACTGCGGCGAGGGCGGCGACAGAGGGCACGCAGCGTGGTGGTCGGTGGCTTTGGTGCCGCCTTCGCCGGGTGCGGCGGGCCGCTGCCGCCGTGCCTCGCCGCAGCATACGCCACCGTGCCTCGTCACGGGCGTGCGGCTCGAAACGCGAAGCGTGCGTGCCGACTTTGGGCCCTCCGAGCACGAGCGTGCGTCTTTGCCCAAGCACGGTCCACGACGGCGTCTTGCGTCTTAGGCCGCCCGTCGTCTTAGGAGCCGAGCCCAAGACGGCCCTAGGTGTCGTGCCGTCTGGCCCGCCCTAACGGTGCTTTCGGGCGTCTTGATGCTTCCACGTGCGGCTTGGCCGGCCGTGCGTGGGCCGACCCATAAAAGTCTTGGCCCATGCCCAGGTCTAATTGCTACTACGGGCTGGAGCAGGTAGGATTTGGTTCTTGTTTTTGGTAAAGAAAACCACTTTTTTTTTCTTGTGCAAGTTTCACATTAAACTAGTCGTTTTCTCGATAAATACATTATAGGAATTATGTCTAGTTGGTGAGAGTTGTGGATGTAGACCCCACCAGTCCACCATTGAAGTTCAAATCCTCATTGACACGAATTATTTTCTTCTTAATAGAAAAATACCTACTCAAGTTAAAATCATCTTTGACGCGAATTTAAGTGTCTATTTTCTTCTTAACGGAAAAAAAACCCTACTCAAGTTAAAATCCTCTTTGACGTGAATTTGAGTGTCTATTTTTTTAATGGAAAAATACCTAGTTCCTTCAAAGTATTCTTGTTTTTAAAAAATACATTACACTACTTGAAGATTTTGTTTGTTGTATCCAGGGAGGAAAAAGAGAGTAGCAGGGATCTCTGCAGGCGTCGCTTGTTTCGTTGCCTTGATATTGATTCTTTCAGTTTGCGCTTTCATTCTCTCCAAGAGAAGGAAGGCGGTGGCGACATAACTGTGAGTAATTTGTCAGTTGTTCAAGATCTGGATTTTGCCATTTATTGATGTCTCTTATGTATTACGACAACAGCGTTGAAGAAAATGGCAAGAGGAAGTGCATGATCTTTGATTTGCCTACCTTGCAAGAGGCAAGCGAGAACTTCTCCGAAGCATAAGCTCGGAGAAGGCGGTTTTGGTACTGTGTATAAGGTAAATAAACAAGCGAAGATGCGGGAAATTTTTTTATCTACCGCAATCCTTTTCTCTTCTGAAAAAGAATCTGTTTCAGGGAAAACTCCGAGATGGGCAAGAAATAGCAGTGAAGAAACTTTTAGATAGTACTGGGCATGGACTGCATCAGTTACACAATGAAGTGCTGGTATTGGCACAGCTCCAGCACAAGCACCTTGTAAGGTTACAGGGATTTTGCTTGCTTGAGAAGGAGATGCTGCTTGTTTATGAATACATCAAGAACGGGAGCCTCGACAACTTTTTATTTGGTATTTTCCTGATTTCCTCTCCGTTCACCTCTCCAAGTACTAAAAATCCTGAACTTTCTTGTTCAATGTTCAGAAGATGGTGGAACTTGGTGGTTGGAATTATATTTTGCAATATGCTTGATCAAAATGTTAGCAGCATGATTGTGATAAAAACTATATTCATAAAAATATGCCAAGAACAGACAAGCATGAAATTATTATTGTACATTGGGAGTACCTTGTTTAATACAAGCACCTAATGTTCGCTGTAGCATTTCCTATAGCTGCTATTTGAAGTTTGAATTGTTGAGTTACTATGATGGCTCTCTGTTTATCTTTTATCAATACACCTCCTAATACAAATTTAACATTTTGTCATAATAGATGCTAGTAGAGAAATACACTGAATTAGGGCGAACAGTATAATATCATTCTTGGAATTGCCAAGGAATAATGTATCTTCACGAGGACTTATACGAGCGTTTTGGGAAAACTTACCTCCAGCCCCCCTGCCTTTCTCCTCCTTCTTCCCGTCTGACGGCCGGCGTCGCTTCTGATGGCGCCGCCATGGAGACTCGCGCCACGCCTGCTGCAGCGGCAGCCGCAGACCACTGCTCCCGCGTGCTCGCCTTGTCACATCGCCGCACCAACCCGTCTTGTTGCCGCTCTGTGCGCGCGCCCATGCTGCTCCCTCAGACGACGCGCGCACGTCGCGCCGCCAGACGCGACGCCGCCACAGAACTGCTCCGGACCGCCCCATCCTCCTCCCGCGCCATGGCTCCTATAAAGCTCCTCCTCCCTGCGTGAGCTCCCCGCCGCCCGAGCTCCGGTAAGTCGAGAACCGAGGCCAGCAGCGCTCCGTGGGCGACCGCGCGCCTCGCGCCTCCTCGTCGCTCCGGTGAGCCCGCGCCCTCGCGTCACCGGTCTGGCGCCCCCCTCGCCCAGCGCCGCTCCGCGCCGCGGCGCTTCGTGCCGCCCGGCCTCCCTGGCCGCTGGCTGCGCGCCGCCGCCGCCCGCTCCACCCGCCCGACGCACGTTTGCCTTGCCGCCATGGTTCGCCCGCTGGCGCCTCCTGCTCGCTCCCAAGCCGCCGCCGCCACCTCCCGTTCTTGTGCCGCTTCCGCCCGCCCGAGCGGCCGCCGCCTCCCTGTGCCGCCAGCGGCCGGCCAGCCAGCGCCGGCCCACCCGCCGCCGCGCCCGCCCCTTACGCTGCCGCCCCCCCCATGCCGCTTCTCTGCCTTCTCCTCTGTTCTTTCCTTGGAGCCTGAGCATTGGAGAGAATGGGAATTGGTTTTTGATTTGGGGATTTTAGTGGGAATTGTGGGCCCCACCTGTCATTTGCTAGACCTCCTCATTTGGCTGCCTTGTGGGCCCCACTTGACCCATTTCTCCTTTTCTTTTTTTTACGGTTTTTCTTTTTGGGGTTTAACTCAAAAGAGAACTTCTAAAATCCATATCTTTTCCATTTCAACTCCAAAAATTATGAAGTAAATTTCTAAAATTTGTTAAATCAAGATCTTGCTAATGGCATATGACTTGATTAATTTGGAGTTTATTTACTGTTCCTTATTTATTTATTTGCTCTCTTTGCCGTTGTGTCTTTTAAAATTATTGGCTCGATTAGGATTTGAAGACGCGGCGACCATAACTGATCAAGACCAAGATCCCCTAGCCTTTAACCAAGGCGAGTCGATACTTTGATCATATTGCCCCTACATTTTATGCAAATTATGTTCTTTTAAATTAGCAAAATGCATGCTTTAATTTTTAATCAAATGTATGTTAAAGCTTAAGATAGTTAAATGCCACTTGATGTTAAATAGTTATTATGCCATCCTTGATAACTTGAACCCATTATTCTTTGTCACCCTAGTAACTATGTGGTAATACTAGTTATAGGTTGTACTTAGCGACATGCTAGTCTTGCTTAAATCTAGGGATATTACAATATTCAATCATCATTTCCTTAAACATAAAATGTTTTGGGGTAGTCATTGGTGGTCCATTGGCTAAAGGATTGTGAAAATAAATTGGTTTCCCTCCTCAAAACCCTAATGCTAGCTTTATGCAGGCGGATGGTGAGGTGGTGGGTGCTCGGGAGCACATGGTTGGTTGGCTTGTGGAATGCACCCGAGATAACCCTAAGGACTTAATCTTGTCACGACCTCCTGTGTTAAACAAGTACAACCACAAGTGCGCAAAGTGCAACTTGGCTTAGTAAAGTTATTAAACCTTGGATGTCATCTCCTTTGGAGGAGCGAAGAGCGTACAAGTCTTGGAGATACTCCGCTTGGAAGGACACCAAAAAGGTGAAGTTACCAGTGCTTAGACGCGTTGTGGCGGGGCATTGCGCTAGTCGTTGTGGTGAACATCCGCACAACATATGGGCGTAACCCGTATGGGTGGATTGACGGAAAGAGCGCGATAGTTAGAAAGGTTCTTGTGACGGTGGCCCAACTACATGACTACTGGAATCATGTGGGGTAGCAGGTAGACTATCCCTTGTGGGTAAAGTGTGCAACCTCTGCAGAGTCTAAAACTATTTAAGCAGTAGTGCCCTCTGGTCAAAAGCGGACATGGGAATCATAACTTGAGTTAGTTCTATTTCAAAACAACTTTGTGGGTGGTATGGAAAATGGTGGGCGGGCTCACCTAGCCTGCTTTTGGATTTTTGCCCGAGTCGTCGAGCTCGGTGGTTGTGGTTATTGGAGGCCGCCCAATTAAAAGGATGCATTGGTAGAGTTTCCACGGATGGATTCTCTACTAATATAATTATTGCACATGCTCTCTTTATAAAATGCAATTTGTTAAAAATGCTAAGTGATAGGACTTTGTAATTATGATATTTGAAAAGTTGCTTTCGCAAATAAAAGAACCGAGCCATCCTTGTTAAGCCGTGCATGTATAAAATTGCATTGTGTGTTGGCTCATGAGCACAGTAGTAGTGCTCATTCTCGCTTCTCCCCAACCCTTGAGATAATGAAGGCGGTGGAGACTACGCCTTCTCGACGGCCCGAAGATGATGGACAAGGCTATGACGAAGAGTAGCATAGTCGTAGTTTAGGTCTCGCCGGTCTAAGTAGACTTCGTTGGTATTAGCGTACAAGCGATATTATCAACCCATGGTTAATATCCGTCAGACACGGGTTACCCGATCGCTTGCACGTGTGAGATGAGCCCTACCTCGCCTTTTGCTTCGCTATAGTTCACGTTACTCTTTTGTGATGTAATCCATTTGGCTGCTTTCGGCCCTTTTGTAAACTTCGACCGGCGTGGTCTATGTTACTCGATTGGTTGTAATAATTAATATTTCAGTTCACGCTTGTATGAGTGATTCACAATGTGTCTTGTGAAGTGCTAACTCTTGATCCGAGGAATAGCACAGAGATTTCCTGAGAGGATTTGGATTCACGAAATCCGGGTCCGACAGTGGTATCGAGCATCTGTTGTAGAGCCTTAGTTAGATTGGTCGATTGCCTTAAGGACTTGGATTTTATTTTCAAAACCTAAGAAAATTTTTATCAAAACATAGAGTATTTATTGCTTCTACTCATCATTCCTAGTTCCTTACTCATCTCTATTCTCATTAAGTGTTACTAACCCCTTCTCTTGTTTCAAAATTTGTAGATGGCTTCCTCTCCATTTTAGGCCCATGGGACCATAGCTCACATGGAGAGCATGACGGCGGATTCGCCGAGCTCCTTCGCCAACTAATGGTGGAACTTGGTTTCATCCACCCTCCGATCTCTGAGGCCGAAGGGCGAGGTCATAGCTCACGAGTCTGGGAGATGGAGGTCTTCCTCTATCCTAGGGGTGGCGAGTTCGTAGCTCACACCTTCGGGCCGAGGCCCTCGTCGCATGACATCCCGGCGCCATCCAGGATCTGCCCGTGTAGCCATCACCGCCTATGTTGGATACACGAGGACCTCTCTGCGGATCACCGTTCACTTCTTTCCGTACCTCCCCGACGGACGGCGCTTCCCGAGTCGCCGTGCGCCATCGACAACGAGCCCGCTGACCCACAGTGCGGTGACCCGGCGATGGTTTACGACATCCACTCCGCCGGCGAGTCGCGCGACTCGGGCGCTTCTCGGCTGGCGGCGAAGCCCACTCCGACACCCTCGCGCCAGCGGACGAAGTGATGAAGCCCTCTTTGTCGCCAGATGGGAGAGACACCGTCACTACGAGAGAGATGCGCTTTTCGCGGTAGCGCGCCTCACCGCCGCCCTTGCGGCGCTACCTCGGCTCGGCTCGGCTCGGCCCGGCCCGCTCGGCTCGGTCCCTCCTCGGCTTTCCCTTCGGCGGCGGGGCGCGCAACCAACCTCTTCGCCCCGTGGAGCTACGCACCGGATATTTCAGCGTAGGCGTCTGACGCCAGATCCGCCGCCCGCCGGCGACCTTACGGCGTTCGGCGTGGGCCAGCGACCGTTCTCCGCCACGTCGGCCGAGTCATTACGGCTCGTCGAGCTTGACGAGCCGCTCCGCTCCGAGTCCCGTTGGAGTAGTTAGGATGGTCTAGGTTAGCGGTAGTGCTTGCTAGGCAAGATTTTGGGTTGCAAGCACTTTTGTTTTTTTTCTTTTGTAGGCGAGATGCATGTATCTGTGTCATGACTTGGCTTAGCATATAAGCTTTGTTTGTTAGTCGTGTAACACCTAACCCCCATAATATAATGCAGCCATTCTAGGCTTTGTATTGTACTTATTTGATCTTCTCGTTTGGTTTATGTTCTTACGTGTGTGCCTTAGAGGGCTAGTGAACCCTCATATACCCCTCCTAGTTCTCTCTAGTTCTAAACCTCGGTTTTTCCTCGAGGATGCCGCCAAGAAGAGCCTCCGCCCGGACCCGTGGAGCCTTTGCAAGCTGGTCGAGGCCGTGGTGGTGGACAAGGACAAGAGCTACCTCCCCACCACCGGCTCACTGACCATGGCACAAGTAATCCGCAACAGACTCAGATTCTCGGGCTTTGCTCAACAATCGGCATTCGGGACTGCGGCCGCCACTCCAAACTCGCCGACTTCCTAAGAACAAGACCTCTCACATTTGAAGCGGCTAATGAACCTCTTGAAGCGAAGATTGGCTCGGGGACCTTTGAAAAAAGCTTCGACTTGCCGTTGCTCCACGCGGATAAGGTGGACTTTGCTACCCACCGGTGAAAGGTGCTTGTTGCATGGTGGGAGAATTACCTTCTTTGCTAGAAGTAATGAAGGACCGGAAGATGAAGAAGAAGATGCAGCAACAGAACCAGAAGTAGTGGGATCCACGAATGGGGAACCAATGAGCCCATGCCGCTGAAGCCGTGGAAGAAGAAGTTGTTGAAACACCTCTCGTTGAAAATGAACCAGCTTGGCAGCCGATTCCTTGGACGGAATTCAAAACCATGAGACTGAAGAAGAACGAGTTCAGAACTCTTAAACAAGGACATATGGCGGTCCAGCGAGTATGTCACTAAGTTTACCCAGCTTGCCCGCTACGCCCCCAATGACGTAGCTGATGAGGAAGAAAAGATAGACCGCTTTGTGGAAGGTATGCGTAGTGACATGCGTGGAAAGCTTATCCTCCATGACTATGCAAACTTCCATCGGTTGATCAACAAGGCCCTCATCTTGGCTGGAAAATGAGAATAAGTTAGCGAAACTAGCCGCAAGAGGAAGATGCCTTTCGTAAATCACAAGGCAACTTTTCCCGAAGTCAACCTTCGAGGCGGTTCTTCCTTTAGATCTTCTGCCGCCACACCTCGAGAAAAGTTCATCTCAAGGCCCCAAGGAAGTGGATTCCGCACTCTCCGCCCTATTGGACACCACTGCCACAGTCAACCCCCAGACTAATCTCCTTTGTTTTGTTTACGGAGAAAAAGGACACTTTGCTAATCGGTGCCCTCATCGCAACAACCCCGCCCCAAAGAACAACCCCGGAGCAGCTGCAATTCAGGATCGAACCTCGGCTCAAGTAAGAGCCACGGACTTCTCAAGCTTCAAGGTCTACCCCATCGCAAAGTCGTGGCCGTGTGAATCATGTCATCACGAGGAGGCACAAGATGCCGCAGGAGTGCTAATGGGTACGTTCTCTGTTAATTCAGTACCCGCACAAGTTTTGTTTGATTCTGGAGCTTCGCACTCTTTTGTTTCAAGAAAGTTTGTTGAAAGGCTTAAGTTGCCGACCTATAAGTTAAAAAACCCGTGGTACTTAGTTCACTGGGGGACCCCTATATGCTACCTCGGTTAGTCCCGAGTAGAGATTGCTTTGGAAGACTCGGATTCCTAGCCTCCTTCTTGTGCTAGAATCTCAAACATTGGATATCATCCTAGGGATGGATTGGTTGGCCGCGTATCATGGACTAATAGATTGCGCCAACAGGAAAGTGGTACTTGCCAAAGACCCTGGAACCACAATAAGGATTAGTGTGGATCGTTCCTCTCCTTTGGTTCGAACAATCCACCATCTTGGAGAGATGTCCCTAGAGACGGCGCTGTGAGTCCAAGCTTACCTCGAGGTTTTCCCGGAAGAATTGCGGGCATGCCCCTACGAGAGATATCGAGTTTGTGATCAACTTGAAGCGAGGGGCGGCCCCAATTGCCAAGAGACCGTCTGAGAATGGCGGAGCGAACTTCGAAGAGTTGAAGACACAACGAAGACTTGCAAGAAAAAGGATTCATTAGACCTAGTTCTTCTCCACAGGGTTCACCAGTTCTCTTTGTGAAGAAGAAAGATGGTTCCGCCAGATTGTGTGTGGATTCTGAGCCCTCAACGAAGTGACCATAAAGAACAAGTATCCCTTGCCCGCATTGATGACTGTTCGATCGGTTGATGAGAGCAGATTTTCTCCAAGATAGACCTACGATCGAGGATACCACCGGCTCAAGATCGAGGAATGAGGATATTCCTAAGACGGCCTTTACCACCCGGTATGGCTTGTTTGAGTTCACTGATCATGTCATTTGGCTTGACCAATGCCCTGACCTACTTCATGAATCGATGAACAAGGTATTTATGGAATACTGGACAAGTTTGTAGTCGTGTTCATAGGCGACATCTTGATCTATTCAAGACTAAGAAAGAGCATGCGGAACACCTACAATTGGTCTGGAAAAGCTTAAAGAGCATGAGCTCTATGCCAAGTCTGATAAATGTGAGTTTTGGCTTCAGAAATCAGTTTCCTCGGACATATTGTATCCGCAGGAGGAATAGCGATTGATCCGCCAAGGTAGAAGCCGTGATGGATTGGAAACAGCCCACATCGAGAATGAAGTTCAGTAGTTTTCTCGGTCTAGCGGATACTATAGGCGCTTCATAGAAGGATTCTCAAAGATCTCCAAACCAATGACCTACACGCTTAAAAAGGACAAGAAGTATGAATGGTGAGGCTTGTGAGAAAAGTTTCGAGAATTGAAGAAGAAATTAACGCACGCACCATTATTGACCTGCCAGATATTCATCAAGACTTTGAAGTCTATTGCGATGCATCACGCCAAGGTTTAGGATGTGTGCTTATGCAAGGAGGAAAAGTTGTAGCTTATGCATCGAGACAACCGCCCTCATGAAGACAACTATCAACTCATGACACTGGAGTTAGCGGCGAGAGTGCGCCCTCAAGATTTGGCGGCACTATTTGATTGGAAATCATTGTAATATCTACACGGACCACAAGAGTCTCAAGTACATCTTTACCCAATCTCGATCTCAACCTTGGCAAAGAAGATGGTTAGAGTTAATAAAGGATTACCATTTGGATGTCCATTATCATCCGGAAAGGCTAATGTAGTCGCCGATGCATTAAGCCACAAGTCATACCGCAATAATGTTATGATTCAAGAACACCAACTTTGAGCTCTATAAGGAATTGAAGCCCTCAACCTCTGTTTGATAGAGCAAGGTAACCCAGACGCCATGGAAGCACATCCAACTTTGGAAGAGCAAATCAAGGCGCTCAAAAGGAACATCCGGAGTCCAAAGATTCAAGCGTCTCATGGCTAAAGGAAAGCCCCCAAGATGATCGAAGACCAACAAGGAATTCTATGGTATGGGACCGTCTCTTTGTTCCCCACCAAAAGGAACTCAAGGATTTAATTACGAAAAGAAGCCCACACTCAAACATATACCCTACATCGAGCGGTACCAAGATGTATCAGACATGAAGATTTTGTCTTGGTGGCCACGCATGAAAAGAGATATCGCGAGTATGTAGCTTTGTTGTGATGTATGTCAACGAATCAAGGCCGAACATCAGAAGCCAGCAGGATTGCTTCAACCCCTGCAAATTCCCCAGTGGAAATGGGAAGAAATTGGAATGGATTTCATTACCGGTCTACCACGAACCAAGTCCGGATGTGACTCAGTATGGGTTATAGTTGATAGACTGACCAAAGTAGCCCATTTCGTTCCAGTAAAGACAACCTACAAGGGAGACAAGTTAGCCGAGCTATACATGGCTCGTATTGTGTGTTTACATGGAGTACCCAAGAGGATAGTCTCTGATCGAGGATCTCAATTCACATCGCATTTCTGGGCTAGTTTGCATGATGCCCTTGGAACGCACCTTGATTTCAGCACAGCATACCATCCGCAGACCGATGGTCAGACAGAAAGGACAAATCAGATTCTAGAAGACATGCTTCGAGCTTGTGCTTTGGAATTCTGATGAGAGGGAGAAATGTCTCGCCAGTATGCCGAGTTTGCCTACAATAATAGATTATCATCAAGTCTAAAATGTCCCCATTTGAAGCACTTTATGGTAGAAAATGCAGAACCCCTCTGCATTGGTCAGAATCAGGTGAAGGATATATATTTGGACCGGATACCCTCAAGCAAGCTGAAGAGAAAGTTCGACTAATCAGAGATCGCCTTCAAGCTGCTCAATCAAGACAAAAGAGTTATGCCGACAACCGTCGAAGGAAATTAACTTTTGAAGTTGGAGACGCTGTATACCTCAAGGTATCCCCACTTCGTGGAACTCGAAGATTCAAAGTAAAGGGCAAGCTCGCCCCCAGATATATAGGACCATTTCGATTACGCTAAGCGTGGGAAGTGGCCTATCGGCTAGAACTACCGGAACATCATCGAGAGGTTCACAACGTGTTTCACGTCTCCGGCAAGAAGTGTCTCGAGTACCAAAGCAGACGCCGTTGAAGCCACCGCCTTGACAAAGAAGATCGACTTATCGAGCATCCGATCAAGATCCTCGGCGTCATCGAGAAGCGAACAAGACGCCAAGTCTTCCGCCTTTGCAAGGTCGATGGAGTCACCACTCGGCCAAGGAAGCCACACGGGAACGCTAAGATCAATGAAACAAGACTACCTGCGTTCTGTTAGGGAGCGATCCGAATCTCGGGTCGAATTCCGTTTAAGGTGGTAGGGTTTATAACGAACGTTTTGGGGAAAACTTACCTCGAGCCCCCCGCCTTTCTCCTCCTTCTTCCCGTGACGCAGCCCGGCGTCGCTCTGATGGCGCCGCCATGGAGACTCGCGCCACCACGCTGCAGCAGCAGCAGCGCCGCACCACCGCTCCGCGTGCTCGCCTTGTCACATCGCCGCACCAACCCGTCTTGTTGCGCCTGTAGTTGCGCGCCACGCCGCTTCCTCCCAGACGCACGCGCACAAGACACGTCGCTCAAGACGCGACGCGTCGCCCTTGAATTGCTCCGGGCCGGCCCTCCTCCTCCCGCGCCATGGCTCCTATAAAGCTCCTCCTCCCTGCGTGAGCTCCCGCCGCCCGAGCTCCGTGAAGTCGAGGCAAGGCAGCCCGGCGCTCTGTGGGCGACCGCCGCCTCCGCGCCTCTCGTCGCTCGGTGAGCCCCAGCGCCCTCGCGTCACCCAGTCTGCGGCCCCCCTCGCCATGGGCGCCGCTCCGCCCTTGGCCTTCGTCGTGCCGCCTGGCCTCCCCGCCAAGGCGCCGCGCCGCCCGCCACCCGCTCCACCGCCCGGCCCTTTGTGCCGCCGCCGCCATGGTCCGCCCACCCGGCGCCTCCTGCTCGCTCCCCAGCTGCCGCCCACCTCCGTTCAGACTTGCTTCCGCCGCCCAGCAGCGCCGCCTCCCTTGTGTGGCCGCCACTGCACACCAGCCGCACACCCACCTGGCCGCCCGCCGCCCGCGCCGCCGGCCTTGTAGCCCTTATGCTGCTTCTCTGCTTTTCTCTGTTCTTTCCTTGGAGCCTGAGCATTGGAGAGAATGGGAATTGGTTTTTGGATTTGGGGATTTTAGTGGGAATTGTGGGCCCCACCTGTCATTTGCTAGACCTCCCTCATTTGGCTGCCTTGTGGGCCCCATTCGCCATGACCCATTTCTCCTTTTCTTTTTTACGGTTTTTCTTTTTGGGGTTTAACTCAAAAGAGAACTTCTAAAATCCATATCTTTTCCATTTCAACTCCAAAAATTATGAAGTAAATTTCTAAAAATTTGTTAAATCAAGATCTTGCTAATGGCATATGACTTGATTAATTTGGAGTTTATTTACTGTTCCTTATTTATTTATTTGCTCTCTTTACCGTTGTGTCTTTTAGGTATTGACTTTCGATTAGGATTTGAAGACGCCATGACCATAAAGTGATCAAGACCAAGATCCCTAGCCTTTAACCAAAGGCGTAGTCGATACTTTGATCATATTGCCCCTACATTTTATGCAAATTATGTTCTTTTAAATTAGCAAAATGCATGCTTTAATTTTTAATCAAATGTATGTTAAAGCTTAAGATAGTTAAATGCCCACTTGATGTTAAATAGTTATTATGCCATCCTTGATAACTTGAACCCATTATTCTTTGTCACCCTAGTAACTATGTGGTAATACTAGTTATAAGTTGTACTTAAGCGACATGCTAGTCTTGCTTAAGTACCGGGATATTACAATATTCCAATCATCATTTCCTTAAACATAAAATGTTTTGGGGTAGTCATTGGTGGTCCATTGGCTAAAGGATTGTGAAAATAAATTGGTTTCCCTCCTCAAAACCCTAATGCTAGCTTTGTCTGGGCGGATGGTGAGGTGGTGGGTGCTCAGGGAGCACATGGTTGGTTGGCTTGTGGAATGCACCGCCCAGATAACCCTAAGGACTTAATCTTGTCACGACCTCCTGTGTTAAACAAGTACAACCACAAGTCTGCAAAGTGCAACTTGGCTTAGTAAAGTTATTAAACCTTGGATGTCATCTCACCGGAGGAGCGAAGAATGTACAAGTCGGAGATACTCGGCTTGGAAGGACACCAAAAGGTGAAGTTACAAGGCTGCGCTAGGCGTTGTGGCCGGGGCCAGCTGCGCTAGTCGTTGTGGTGAACATCCCGCACAACATATGGGCGTAACCCCGTATGGGTGGATTGACGGAAAGGGCGAGATAGCTAGAAAGGTTCTTGTGGCGGTCGCCCAACTACATGACTACGGAATCATGTGGGGTAGCGGGTAGACTATCTCTTTGGGTAAAGTGTGCAACCTCTGCGAGTCTAAAAGCTGTTTAAGCAACCGTGCCTACGGTCAAAAGCGGACATGGGAATCATAACTTGAGTTAGTTCTATTTCAAAACAACTTTGTGGGTGGTATGGAAAATGGTGGACGGGCTCACCTAGCCTGTTTTGGATTTTTGCACGAGTCGTCGAGCTCGATGGTTGTGGTTATTGGAGGCCGCCCAATTAAAGGATGCATTAGTAGAGTTTCCACCGGATGGATTCTCTACTAATATAATTATTGCACATGCTCTCTTTATAAAATGCAATTTGTTAAAAATGCTAAGTGATAGGACTTTGTAATTATGATATTTGAAAAGTTGCTTTCAAAAATAAAGAACCCGAGCCATCCTTGTTAAGCGTGCATGTATAAAATTGCATTGTGTGTTGGCTCATGAGCACGGTAGTAGTGCTCATTCTCGCTTCTCCCCAACCCTTGAGATAATGAAGGCGGTGGAGACTACGCCTTCTACGACGGCCCGAAGATGATGGACAAGGCTATGACGAAGAGTAGCATAGTCGTAGTTTAGGTCTCGCCCGATCTAAGTAGACTTCGTTGGTATTCAGCGTATAACCGATATTATCCAACCCATGGTTAATATCCGCCGACACGGGTTACCCCGATTGCTTGCTGTGTGAGATGAGCCCTACCTCGCCTTTTGCTTCCGCTATAGTTCACGTTACTCTTTTGTGATGTAATCCATTTGGCCTGCTCGGCCCCTTTTGTAAAACTCGACCCGACGTGGTCTATGTTACTCAGTTGGTTGTAATAATTAATATTTCAGTTCACGCTTGTATGAGTGATTCAGCAATGTGTCTTGTGAAGTCTTAAACTTCTTGATCAGGGAATAGCACGAGATTTCACAGAGGATTTGGATTCACGAAATCCGGGTCCGACAGGACTCAAGCGTAAGGATCATCCACCGAGACCTGAAAGCTAACAACATTCTAATTGATGAGGACATGGATCCAAAATTGCAGACTTCGGGTTAGCTAGGCTGCTAGGAGAAGGTCACACTCACACCAACACACGTAGAATTGTTGGAACATAGTAAGCTCATGAATATTAGTCAACCTTCATAAATTTGCAGACATCAAAATGTGTGTTTCAATGTAACTGCTCTTCATCTGCAGCGGGTATATGGCGCCAGAGTACGTAATACATGGAAATGTGTCGCCGAAGATCGACATTTTCAGCTTTGGCGTGTTGATGCTTGAAATTGTAACCAGGAGAAGGAACTGCAGCTCTGACGACGGCGACACCGACACCGTGAATCTCCTAAGTGATGTAAGTGCATTCCTACCTTGCGGCATCCATATCCTCATGCCCGAAAGTAGAATGAACAACTGACAAACTGATCGACCAATCACTCGACAAACTGAATAACAGGTCTGGAGTTGCTGGACCAAAGGTTCAATCTCCCAAATGATGGACCAATCACTCGAAGGATACTCTCGAAGCCAAGCGCTAAGATGCATCCACATCGGGTGGCTGTGCGTCCAGTCTGATCCTGATGACAGGCCTGACATTCCATCCGTCATTTTCATGTTAACTAGGGACAACATGGAGCTTCAGCCACCGGCACAGCCTGCGTTCTTCTTCGACAGAGACTCAAACTCAGCTTCTCAGCCATGTGAGCAGCGCGTCTACGTGTACGACCGGTCCGATGTGATGATCTTTGAAGAGGATATCTCTGTGAATGGAATCACACTTACTGACCCATATCCTAGATAAGTTTTTTTAAAAATGAAAAAAAGAAGAAGATTATATCCTAGACAAGTTGAAAGACCGAGAAGAACTCAGCATCCACGGAATGAAAGTATGTAACCGGCGCACTGTAACATCCCGTTTTCGGGTGTTGTATAGTATCTTTCCGTTTGTCTTTGTGGTTTTCAAAACCTATTTCAAATTATAGTGTAATTGCAAAATTCTCTAGTTTCTGCCTCATTTCAAATTTTGGGTTTCGAGTTTCAGCTTAAATCTCGGTTTCTTTTCGAATCCACTCTGTTAAGCCTGGCCCATCTAGCCCCTCTCCTCCCCCTGTTCCTTTCTCTTTCGATTAGGTGGTCGAAAGCTCCTTTCGACCACGTGCCCACTCTGCCGCGCCCGTGCGCCTTGTCTCCGCTCGGCGCCCTTTTGAGACCACCCTCCCGTTGTCGACCACCCTCCCGTTGTCAACCAACCTCACCTCAGCGTGTTTCTCTCTCTCTCTCTCTCTCTCTCTCTCTCTTTATGTAGCAACATGCACATTAAATGCCGTTGCCTTCGCATCGACGTGCGTATTAAATGCCGATGTCTCCGCCTCGCCGTCGCAAATCCCGCCGCTCCATCTTGTCGTCTGGTCCCCCTTCCTCTATAAATAGAGCACCAGAGAGCCATTTTGCCTCCTGTTTTTCCCCTGACTCTCCATCTCTCACTTTAGTTCTTTGTGGTTGCCCGGCCCGAAGCTCGAGTTCAAGCGCCACTCGCATCTCTCTCGGTCCTCGCGGCGCTAGTGCAGCCCTTCTTCTACCCGTGTCATTTAGTGTCCCAGAGCTCCTTGAAACAATCTCCTCACTCTTTTTCATTACATTTCACGAGACGCCAGATTTCCGTTTCTCTTTCAGTCCCAGCTGACCCCCTTCACCGTCGTCCTCCTTCACCTTTGACTGCAAGCTGCCCCGCTGCCGTTCGCTGTCCGCCGACCTCCTCCGGCCTCTCTTTCTCTGTCTTGGTGAGTTTCTCCGTGCCCTGTTCTCTCCCTGGTTCTTTCGATCGCGTCAAGCAGTCAAATCTTTCCTTGTTCTTTCGACCGCGCCGGGCAGTCGAATCTTTCTTTGTTCTTTCAACCGCGTCAGGCAGTCGAATCCTTTTTTGTTCTTTTGACCACGTTGGTCAGTCGAATCCTTCTTCGTTCTTTCGACCACGTCGAGTAGTCAAATCCTTCTTTCTTCCTTCGACCACGTTGGGCAGTCGAATCCTTTCTTCTTTCGACCGCGCTGGGCAGTTGAATCCTCATTTCTTCTTTTGACCGCGTGAGTAGTCGTATCCTCCTTTCGACCGTGTCGAGCAGTTGAGTCCTTTTCTTTCGATCGCGTCGAGCAGTCAAGTCCTTTCTTCGAGTCATTCTTTCGAGTCCATCTTTTCTTTCGACTGCTCGAGCAGTCGAGTCCTTTTGACCACATCGTAGTCGAATCCACTTTTCGACCACGTCAAGTAGTCAAAACCTCCTTTTGACCAGTTGGTCGAAACATCCTTCCTTTGGCCTGGTAGTCGAAACTTTCCTTCGACCAGGTAGTCGAATCCTTCTCTTTTTTTTGACCATGTTGAGTAGTCGAATCCTTCTTTTTTCTTTTACCACGTTGAGTAGTCGAATCCTTCATTCGACCACATCCTGTAGTCGAACCCCTTCTGACCACGTGAAGTCGATGATCAGTACTCGAAACGAAAACTTCGAGTACTCTCTTCTCTTTCGTTTTAACTCTGATTTCAGTGAACTTTGTTCCTAAATTCGTCTAAATTCAAGATCTTGCTTTTGGCTGTGGTCTTATTTAATTTGGAGTTCATTTATTATTTCTTGTGTATTTAATTGTTTCCTCTGCTTGTTTGTTCCTTTTTCCGGTTTGTTCGTCCGAGTAGAGTTCGAAGAAGCGGGAGATCCCCGGTTTGATCAAGCACAAGACTTGCAAGACTCTCTTACCTTTAACCCAGCGAGTCAATACTTTGACCACTCTGAGCCTACTTTTTATGCAAATTACATTCCTTTAAATTACCAAAATTTGCATGCTTTAATTTTTAAGCATATGTATGTTAACTTTTAAGGTAGGTAAATGCTCACTTGTTGGTTAATTAATTTATTATCCCATCCTTTGATAGTTGAATCCGTTATTCCATGTCACCCCAATAATTATTTGGTAACTATACTAGTTATATATTGTACTTAAGCGACATGCTAGTTTTGCTTAAGTACTGAGGCATAAAATATCCCAATCATCATCTCTTAAATCATAAAATGGTTTTGGACAGCCATGGGAGGTACATGACTGAAGTATTTGAGATAAATTGGTTTTTTCTCATCAAAACCCCCAATCTGCTTTTACCCCATCTGGGCGGATGGTATGATGGTGGGTGATGATATAACATGCCGCAAATGGGAGAAGCCCATATGGGTGAGATGACGGAAGGAACATGATGATTTGAAAAGTTGTTGTGATGGTCTCTCGACCACATGATTAAGGAATCGTGTGGGGCTACGAGTTGATTATCTCTTGTGGATATAGTGTACAAACCTCTGCAGAGTATAAACTGTTTAAACAGCCGTGCCTACGGTAAAAGGCGGACATGGGAACTTTACTAGAGTTAGTTCTATTTCAAAAATCTTTGTGGATAGGATAAAAATTTGTTGGGCGGATGTAACCGGCATTTGGATTTTTTTGGGTGGTCGTACCTAGTGCTGTTGAGTGGCGGATGTAACCACAATCAAAATACATATAGGTGGAGGTAGCCTGTGCTGTTATTTAATATTGCACAATTACTCTATTTACAAAATGCAATTTGGTTAAAATGATAAGTGATAGGACTTTACTACAATTGATATTTGAAAACATCGCTTTGGAAAATAAAAGAACCTGGGCCTCCCTTGTTAAGCCATGCACGTATACTATTGCATCTTGTGTGTTGGCTCGCGAGCACGAAAGTTGTGCTCATCCTAATTCTTTCCCCAACCCTTCAGATCCGGCGGATCATGGAGACTACGACTACTACGAGGACCCTGAAGTTGATGGACAAGGTGGTGATGAAGAGTAGTCCATTTTCAAGTAGTCTTGGTCTCGCCCCAGTCTAGCTGGCTCGTCAGTATTCGCGTATGACCAATATTGTTCAAGTCGTTTGTTAATACCAGTCGTACACGAGTATCCCGTTCCCTTGTCTGTGGAGAGATGTGTTCTGCCCCTTTTGCTTCCACTGTAGTTTTCGACCAAGTGGTCGAATCCGATTTGTAGTTTTCGCTGTTCTTTTGTGATGTAATCTTTTGGCCCATTCGGCTCATACTATAAATCCGACCCGACGTGGTCTATGTCACTCTGATGTCTGTAATATATTGAATGGTTTGGTCTTAAGACTTGTATGAATTGATTCAACGATGTATTCTGTGAGTGCTATCTACTGATTCAGGGAATAACACAGTATTTTTTACAGAGAATTTGGATTTGTGAAATCTAGATCTAACACACGCACAATTCTCGGGAATATTATTTAGTTTTTTTAATGCCCAAGGCCCATATAACCATATTGCATCACTCTATTAGCTCACCTAAGAGAAGTAAAACTACTTCAATAGAGTTGAGGCGTTTTTTTAAGAAAAAAAAGTTGAGGTGTTATTGGTTCATTTCCCTACAAATTGGTCTCAAGATGTGTCTCCTAGACTATATTGGGGTGAAGAAATTCTTTACGTAAGGTAGTTTGCAAGACGTGTCCCATGGAGCAGATCTTTGATTCGACAGGGGTGATGGGCGACATCTCCAGGGACAGCGTCCTTGTTACCGAGATGGGAATTTTTTTTGATTTGGCCCCGTGGTGTCACGTAAATACGAAAATAGCCCTCTTGCCATCGTTTTTGGGAAAATAGCCCCCAAACAAGCGTGGAATCACCGGGGAGCCAACGTGTGTCTCCTCACTGCGCTTCGGTGACCGTGGAAGCTCAACACAAGGACGCCCGGCGACATCGCGGCGGCATGAGGTGGGGCTGCTGGCGCTTCTGCGCTTCGGCGGCGTGGCATGCCACTTCCAGTGCTTCCCGCATCTTAAAGGGGGCGAGCTTAGCGCTCCCCATCGCGGGAGGTGGCCGCCCAACTTCCGCACCATTTTGGATTTTGGTCCGACCCACCCCACTTGCGCCACCGCCGCGGGAGGAGCCACGCGTCGGCCCCCCGTTGATTCCGCGCTCGTTTGGGGCTATTTTAAGTGAAAACGGTGGCAAGGAGGCTATTTTTGCATTTACGGTGGCGCCATGGGGCCAAATCAAAAAAATTCCCGAGATGGAGTGTGTTGGGGAGGCCTCTAAAGACTCCACTGATTCCATAGCTATCTAAGGGGTGGTTGAGAAACACGGGTTTAGCAAGGCTGCTACAAAATCCAACGCTGGCCAGTGAGCCTGCTACTCTGTACAGGCATTCGGGAGTGGCAATGATGCTACAGTGCACAACAAGTTGGACTTTGGTTGTCCCACGTTAGTTGGGGTTTTTCGGCCGGCACTGATTCATGAGGAGGATACAATGGAGCCTAGACAGAGTGAGCGTATTAAAAAGCAGCAGTCCGGTGATGATGATTTGGTCCACAAGGCTATACGGCGTATGAAAGTTCGTAATCTTGAACTTGTTCCGAGTAAGTTTGGTAATAATATTTCATTTGTGTCTTTTTTCGATGAGAAAGTTGTTGAAAAAATTGCTAGCATTGACATTTCTTTAGGAGTTGATAGTTTTGAGATTGGTAATTCAATTAACAATCTTAAGACTCTTGAAATAGGCAGATTAAAAAATAAAGGAATTGTAGAAGTAGAGGACATAGAGGATGAGAATATGGATTGCAGCGATATCTCAACCCTTAATCATTTTTGTAGCAATTTAGATAGTAATTTGGAGGATGACCAATCTAATTTTACATTAATGACAAATAAAAAGAGGTCGAAAAAGAAAAAAAATTCATAATAGGACAATCAAATTAAAGTTAAAATGAAAAGTCTTTTTTTTTTGGAATAGCATAGGTCTGGGAGACTTGGCTAAACATTGTTATATTTGTGAAGTGGTTAAGGAACAACATTTAGATTTTGTGACCATTCTAGAAACTGGTAAAAAATACTTTTTCAGTAGCTAGTCTTAACTTTCTTTGTGGCTGGCGGGATTTTATGTGGCATTTTTCTCCCCCATAAGGTCGGTCGAGGGGTATCCTTTTAGGGGTGGATCCTTGGGTTTACGATATTGGCTCTATTGATGCTGTTGATTTTTATGTAAAGTTTCATTTTAAAAACAGAGAGGATAATTTCCAATGGCTTCTTGTGGCTGTTTACGGTGCAGCCCAAACTCAATTCAAGAAGAAGTTCCTTAATGAAGTTGTTCATACTTGTCAGAAAGAATCACTTCCTATTTTAATTGGGGGTGATTTTAATATCATCAGACACTTGGGTGAAAATAATAATAATAACTTTGAGTATAGATGGTCTTTCTTGTTTAATGCTGTGATTAATAATTTGGATTTAAGAGAAATAGTTTTATCTGGTAGGCAATATACTTGGACCAATTCGTTAGATAATCCAACATTTGAAAAGCTGGATATAGTCTTAATGAATACTGAATGGGAGCATAAATTTTCTTTGACCACAGTTAATACCCTTGAAAGGTCTTTGTCTGATCACACGCTATTGATTTTAAATACGAGAGCGGCTCATTATAGCAGAAGTCAGCCTCTATTTAAATTTGAATTAGGATGGTTGTGTAGGGAGGGTTTTAGGGAGATGGTGGCTGATGTGTGAAAAAAGGAAAATATAGGTCATTCTGCCTTACATATTTGGCAATGAAAGGTTATCTCTTAGACGATATCTTCGTGGTTGCGCTAAAAATATCAGTGGGACTTATAGAATGGAAAAGATAAAGCTTAACTCAATAATTGATGAGCTAGATAAAAAAAACTGAGTTGGCACGGTTGTCTGATCAAGATCTTAATCTTAAAAAAGTTGCTAATGAGAGATTCGCTCATCTTTTGAGAGAAGAAGAAATTAAGTGGTACCAGAGGTCCAAAGCGAAATTTCTCTTAGAGGGGGATAGAAATACACGTTATTATCATTTGATTGCGAATGGGAAGCATAGAAGACAAAAAAAATTTCAGCTCGAACAAGAGGAGGGGATAATTCGGGGGTGATGTACAATTAAAAAAAGTATATTACCTATTATTATAAAGGTTTGTTTGGACCATCCAAAGTGAATCATTTATCTATGATTGATGCTTTTGTGATGATATACCTCAAGTTTCGAACACGAAAAATAATTTACTTACAGAACCTTTCACTGAAAAGGAGGTGAAAGAAGCAGTCTTTCAAATGGAACATAACAAAGCACTTGGGCAGATGGCTTTCTAGCCGAGTTTTATTAGGTGTTTTGGGTAGTCATTAAAAATGACTTACTGGCCATGTTTCATGATTTTCATAGTTGCTCATTGCCTCTTTTTCGCTTGAATTTGGGATCATTACATTGCTTCCAAAAAAAAGGATGCTAAGCAAATGCAACAATATAGGCCTATTTGTCTACTAAATGTTAATTTTAAATTTTTTACGAAAGTGGTTAGTAATAGACTAATGGGAGTAGCTCAAAAGATTGTTAGACCTTCCCAGTTGGTGTTCATGAAAGGGAGATTTATCCTTAATGGCATTGTTATCCTTCATGAAACCATCCACGAGTAATATAAACAGAATTTGGATGGAATTATTTTCAAGGTTGATTTTGAGAAAGCTTATGACAAAGTAAAATGGCCGTTTTTACTCCAAACTTTGAGGTTGAAAGGCTTTTCATCTAAGTGGTGTTCTTGGGTGGAAAGTTTAGTCAAGAGAGGAATGTGGGAATAAAAGTTAATGATGATATTGGACCTTTTTTCCAAACTCGGAAGGGTCTTAGGCAAGGTGATCCTATGTCTCCTATTGTTTTTAATCTTATTGTGGACATGCTTGATATCTTTATTTCAAGAGCTAAAGCAACAGGTCTTTTATCAGGAATAGTTCCTCACTTAATTGATAATGGATTGTCAATTTTACAGTATGCTGATGATACGATCCTCTTCTTGAATAATGATTTAGAACAAGCAAAAAATCTCAAACTTATTATATGTGTCTTTGAACAATTATCGAGTTTAAAGATTAATTTCCATAAAAGTGAGATTTTTTGTTTTGGTTCTGCCAAAGAAGTAGTTTCACAGTATACGTAGTTATTTGGTTGTAAAGTGGGTGCTTTTCCTTTTAGGTACTTAGGAATTCCCATTCACTTTAAAAAATTAAGGAATAGTGATTGGAAAGGTGTTGAGGATAGAGTTGAGAAAAAACTTAGTAGTTGGAAAGAAAAAAATATGTCCATTGGTGGATGATTAATACTTATTAACTCGTTGCTAAGTAGCCTGCCAATGTTTATGTTTTATTTTTTTGAGGTGCCTAGAGAAGTTATCAAAAGACTAGACTTTTATCGACCTAGATTTTTCTGGTAGAGTGACAGTCATAAATGAAAATATAGGCTTCCTAAATAGAGTTTAGTGTGTTCGCCCAAAGAACATGGCAGTCTTGACGTTCAGAACTTAGACACAAAAAATAAAAGCTTACTCGGGAAATTGTTGTTCTTAATGAAGGAGGAGTTTGGCAATCTTTGCTAATAAGGAAATATTTGGATAAGAAGAGCCTTTCACAGGTTGTTAATAAATCTAGGAATTCACACTTTTGGTCAGGCCTTATGAGAATTAAAGATCAATTTTTACGCTTTGGTTCATTCCAGGTTAAGAATGGAATGCAAATCAGGTTTTGTGAAGATATTTGGTTAGGAGATTATCCATTGAAAGGACAATATCCAAACCTTTATAATGTGGTGAGGAGAAAGAATGATACAGTGGCAAATATTCTGAGATTGACTCCTTTAAATATTTATTTTTGAAGACGTATTATTGGGACTAAGTTGCATACTTGAAATGAGTTAATGTTGAGAATTTCTAACTTACAATTAAACTCTCAAAAAGATGTTTTCAGATGGCATTTGAATAAGTTTGAAATTTTTTCGGTCGATCTTTTTATGCGGCACTAATTGGCCATTATCAAGCCCCCATTAGGAAATTTTTTGGCTAATTAAAATTCTTTTAAAAGTGAAAATATTCCTATGATATCTCAAAAGAGGGTAGTATTCACTAAAGATAATCGCTTAAAAGAAAAATTGAGGAAGCAAAACGTGTTGTTTCTGTATTAAAGAGGAAACAATTCATCATCTTTTTATTGACTGCCCCTTTGCACGTCTTGCATGGTGGATTGTTCAATGTGTGTTTAATTTATCTCCCCCTACAAGCATAGCAAACATGTTCGAGAATTGGTTAGCATTCCAAAAATTTTAAAGTCACAACTTCTGGTGGGAGCTAGTGCTTTATGTTGGTCTATTTGGTTATATCAGAATGATGTTGTGTTTGACAAAAATACTATCACTAACCCCTTACAGGTTATTTTATTGAGTGGGCACTGGCTCTGCAGAAATCGGCTCAGAAGGAGTACATGTTGGTCGGAAGTCAAAGGTTGGAGTTGTGGTGAAGCAAATCTTCAATCCGCATGGGTGGTGGCTTAGTTACATGATTTGTAATGATTGAGTTTGCTTTTCATTTGTCTTTTGGTTGTAAGGCTTCAAGCCACTTTTAACAGCTTTGGCTCTTTTGCTACTTTAAACTCTATAATAAAAGGAAAAATTAGCTCAATAACATCGCGTTAGAGCTTAATCGGAGGAATGACACTCCGTTCGACACGTGTTGGAAAATAACATCGCGAACATCGAAAAATTAGACGAATGACATCTTGGGCAGTTGCTTCCGTTTCCAGATTTTTTTAAAATATAGAAACTGAGCTAAAAAAATTATCAATTTTTTTGTGGAGTCTCCCGACACAGTTTAATTGCTTGTGTATTTTTTTAAAAAACTTTATATGTTCTGATTTTGTCTCTAAAATTCATTTAAGTATACTGTTTGTAGGAATTTTCTAATATAGAAAATAAGGTCCAAACATTATAATTTTTTTCAGGCTCCTTACATAGTGGACTTGATTGTGTAAATTTTCCAGAATTTTACAAATGTAAGTACTGCAATTTCATAATGTCCACTGTGTGAGGAGTCTAATATTTCATAATGTAAGGACATTATGAAATTTTATTAATTAATTTTGTAAAAGTTCCAGAAAAATTACACAATCAAGTCCACTATGTAAGGAGCCTGAAAAAAATTCATAATGTTTGGACCTCATTTTCTATATTAGAAAATTCTTACAAACAGTATAATTAAATGAATTTTAGAGACAAAATTAGAACATATAAAGTTTTTTTTTAAAAAAATACACAAGCAATTAAACTGTGTCGGGAGACTTCACAAAAAATGGATAATTTTTGGAGCTCAATTTCTATATTTAAATTTTTTTGGAAATGGAAGTAACTGGCCAGGATGTCATGCGTCTAATTTTTTGATGTTCGTGATGTTATTTTCCATCCTGTGACGAACGGAATGTCGTTCCTCCGATTACTCTCTAACACGATGTTACTGAGCTAATTACCCCTTAATAAAATAGGCTGTATGCATCCTTGATGCAGAGGCCGGGGGAGATGTATTCTCTTCTATTATCTAAAAAAGTTCGCAAGACGTGTATGATTGTTAATAGATTATGGTACTGTGTTGTATCACTCAATCATGTGTGCTAAACTGATAAGTTTTCTTGGTTGATCTTGACTTTCTATAACCCCTATCTTTCAGTTCCTACTTCCTAGACTCCTTGCTTGACCAAGCGACACATCAAATCAGTTCCCGCAGCAGTGGCCCGTGTTAAACAATGTATAGTATGATGTGATTTGTTTCCTTTTCAATCTCTAGCTGAATTTAAACGTATCAGAGTCTGATACGATACCTGCCGATAACCGGATCGTGTACATATGGAAACTGGAGATAGTGTTAGATTGTAATTACTATTCATCGTAAGGATAGTCTATATATTCTGGCCGACACCATGGTTATGGTTGCAAGAGCCGAACCAATCTATTCTCTCTTTATATGTTTTTCCACATGGTATCAGAGCCATCCTCTTCTACAACATCATGACTTCCTCGACGTCGACATCTTCTGCTGTGGTTGGTTCTGGGATGTCCAACACTTCGTCCAGCGGTGGCATCAACGTGTCGGTCGGTTTCTTGCCGACACCATCTTTCGTCCACTTGATCAATATCAAGTTGGGCCGAGAGAATTTTCTTCTCTAGAGAGCACAAGTCTTGCCTTACTTGCGTGGACAACATCTTCTGGGATATTGCGATGGATCAAAAGTCGCTCCAGCCACAACGATCACACAAACTTCTGCAGAAGGTGAAGCCTCTCAAGTCCTGAATCCTGCTTACCAACTCTGGGTACAACAAGATCAACTTGTGCTCAGTTTTCTCTTGTCATCTCTTTCTCTGGAGATACTTGCACAAGTATTGTTCATGACTACTGCAGTCGAAGTCTGGTCCGATCTAGAACGCATGTATGCATCTCAGTTTATGGCATGAACCATGCAAATACGCATGGAACTCTCCAACATCCTCAAGAAGGATCTCACTGCCACAGAGTATTTTGGCAAGATGATATCTCTTGCTGATACGATGGCAGTGGTTGGCCGTCCTCTTCATGATGAGGAACTAGCTTCCTACATCCTTTGCGGTCTCGACTCTGACTACAATCCATTGGGGACATCAGTGACGGCCAGGGATGACCCAATCGGTCTCACCGATCTTTATGCTCATCTGTTGAGTTTTGAGAATTGTCTTGAGCACCAGAAATCTGGGTTTCAGTCTTCGGCTAACACGGTGGCATGCAATCAGGGAAACAACAAGCGTGGTCGTGGCCGTGGACACAACAACAACTTTGGTGGCCGCGGCCGAGGTCAAGGTGATGAGCGTGGGCACAACAACAACAACTACAACTCCGGAGGTGTTCGACCAACTTGTCAAGTGTGTGTCAAGATAGGTTATGTTGTGTCGGACCTGGATTTCGAGAATCCAAATCCCCTATGAAATCACTGTGCTATTCCCTGGATCAAGAGCTAGCACTTCACAAGACACATTTGTCAATCATTCATACAAGCGTGAACTGAAATATTAAATATTATAACCAATCGAGTAACATAGACCACGTCGGGTCGAAGTTTACAAAAGGGCCGAGCGGGCCAAATTGATTACATCACATAAAGATAGCGAATGCTACAAATGAAGCAAAAGGTGAGGTAGGGCTCATCTCACACGCAAGCGGCGGGGTGACTCAGGTACGACGGATATTAACCAAGAGTTGGATAATATCAGTTGTACGCGAGTACCAACGAGTCTACTTAGACTAGGCGAGACCTAAACTACAGAGCTATACTACTCCTCGTCATATCCTTGTCCAACATCTTCGGGTCCATCGTAGTAAGCGTAGTCTCCTTCATCTTCATTGTCTGAAGGGTTGGGGAGAGTAGCGAGAATGAGCACTACTACCGTGCTCGTGAGCCAACACACAATGCAATTATATACATGCAAGATTTAACAAGGATGGCTCGGGTTCTTTTATTTGCGAAAGAAAGTTTTCAAATATCATAATTACAAAGTCCTATCACTTAGCATTTTAACAAATTGCATTTTGATAAAGAGAGCATGTGCAATAATTATATTAGTAGAGAATCCATCCGTGGAAACTCTACTAATGCATCCTTTCAATTGGGCTGCCCCAAAGACCACACCACGAGCTCTAAGAACTCAGAGAAATCCAAAACAGGCTAGGTGAGCCCTTCCACCATTTTTCCATTTCACCCACAAAGCTTTTTGAAATAGAACTAACTCAAGTTATGATTCCCATGTCCGCCTTTTGACCAGTAGGCAATACATTTAAACAGCTTTTAGACTCTGCAGAGGTTTGTACACTTTACCCACAAGAGATAGTCATACCGTTACCCCACATGATTCCGTAGTCATGTAGTTGGGCGATCATCACAAGAACTTTTCTAATTACCTCGCCTTAGTCATCTCACCCATATGGGGTTGCGCCCATACGCTCATGTGGGATGTTACCCCATTGCCAGTAGTTAGTTTACCCCAATGGCGTGCAACTTCACCCTTGCCTCGGTGCCCTTTCAAGCCTTATTTACCATAAGCTTGCATGATACATTTTTCCACCGTGTGAGACACATTGTGGTTTAATAATTGTACTAGGCCAAGTTGCACTTTGCGCACTTGTGGTTGCACATGTTTAACACGGAGGTCGTGACAAGATTAAGTCCTTAGGGTTATCTGGGCGGTTCATTCCACAAGCCAACCAACCATGTGCTCCCCGAGCACCCACCGCCTCACCATCCGCCAGATAGAACTAGCAATAGGGTTTTTGAGAAGTAAACCAATTTATTTTCACAACCTTTAGCCAATGGACCACCATTGACTATCCAAAATATTTTATGTTTGAGAAATGATGATTGGGGTATTGAATACCCTGTATTTAAGCAAGACTAGCATGTCGCTATACAACCTATAACTAGTATTACCATATAGTTACTAGGGTGACAAGGATTAATGATTCAAGTTATCAAGGATGGCATATTAATTTAATTAATCAACAAGTGGGTAATTAACTACCTTAAGCTTTAACATACATTTGATAAAGAAATAAAGCATGCAATTTTGCTAATTTAAACGAATATAATTTGCATAAAATGTAGGATCAATATGGTCAAAGTATTGACTCGCCTTGGTTAAAGGCTAGGGGATCTTGGTCTTGATCAGCTTGTGGGTCATGGCGTCTTCAAATCCTAATCGGCGAGAATACTTAAAAAGACACAACGGCAAAGAGAGCAAATAAATAAATAAGGAACAATAAATAACTCCAAATTAATCAAGTCCTATGCCATTAGCAAGATCTTGATTTAACAAATTTTAGAAATTTATTTCATAATTTTTGGAGTTGAAATGGAGAAGATATGAATTTTTGAAGTTCCTTTTAACAAAACTCAGAAATAAAAAAAGGAGAGAGAGAGAGAGGGCTATGTCAATGGTGGGGCCCACAAGGCGCCAAATGAGGGAGGTCTTAAGCATGACGGGTGGGCCCAAAATTCCCAATCCAATCCCCATTTAATTTGTCCCCATTGCTCTCTGTTTCAACTTTGCTCCACAGGAAGAGCAGGGAGGCGTGGAAGGTCTGCGAGCTTGGCTGGCGAAGCAGGCGTGGCAGGCGGGGCAGGTGGCGGCCAGGCGGGCGCTGGTCGCCGGAGGGTGGCGGCACACGGCTTGGGAGCGGGCAGCGGCGGGCGGGCGCGGATGGCAATGGCGCGGCGGCACGGGCGGCAGGCGAGGCTGCCGACGAGGCGCAGCAGACCAAGCTGCAAGGCAAGGGGAGGAGGCGGTGGTCGGCCGGCTCGAGGCGGCGAGGCGGGCAGCCGCAGCGACCACGGAGGAGGAAGAGGAGGCGGGCGGCTGCACCTCGGCGTCGGGGGACGCGGCGGGGAGGTGGGATGAACTTCCTTGCGTCGTGGGGTGCTCGTGACGCGATCGTCATTGAGGCGGGACTCACCGGGCGAACGAGGCGAGGAGGCGAGCGGCCGAGGAGAGGGCGCGGCTCAGCCTGCTGGACTTACCGAGCTCGGGCGTGGGAGGTCAAGCGAGGAGGAGGCTTTATAGAGGCGCCATGGCGCGAAGGAGAGAGTCGGTCCGGGCCTTGGCGTGGTCCCGAGGTGGCAAGGACGCAGCGTCTTGTGGCGGAGGAAGGCCGCGACGACGTGCGGCTCGAGGCGCTCTGCGATCGCGTGCGTGCGTGTGTGATGAGCCTTGGCGCGCAAGACAGAGCGGCAAGGGGACGAGACGGAGCGGCGACAAGACAAGGCGACGAGCGAGTGCGGCTTCCACGGAAAGCTGCGGGAGTTAGCGAGGCGTGTGCACGGGAGAAGGAGGGGCCGGTGACCTCTGCTGCTGGCCGACCTGTGGCGGCAGCAGGAAGGGGAGGAGGAAAGACAGAGGATGGCGAGGTGGGAGGTAAGTCCTAAAACAGTCGTTACATGTTGCCATGAAGTGCTATCACAGATTTGGTCATTCGTATCAATTTGATGATAACAACCATGTTGCTGTAGCGACGTCCTAAAATTTCTATGGAGTGGATCATCAGTGGTACTCTGACACATGAGCTACTGATCATATCACCGCTGACCATAACAAGCTTACTTTCAAGGAGAAGTATACTGGTCATGATCAAGTGCAAACGGCTAGCAGATCAGTATGCTTATTAAGCACATTGGTCATTCAAACATTAAAACCCCCAACCGAACTTTGCATCTCAACAATATTCTTCATGTTCCCCAAACTTCTAGAAATCTTCTTTCAGTCCATCACCATACTTCTAATAATGATGCTTTTTCTTGAGCCTCATCCTACTCATTTTTTGATTAAGGATTAGTCAACGAAGAGGGTGGTTCATCAAGGGAAGTGTAAGGGCGACCGCTATCCTGTTAGGGCGTTACCTACCATAGCCAAAAACAACTCCTTCTATATTGTCACGACAACTCAAGAACAGTCCTTTCCAGTTGTTAAACAAGTTCTTAGATTAAATAATATTTCTTGCACTAGTAGTTCAGAACATGTATTGGTTTGTGATGCATGTCAACAGGTCAAGAGCCATAAGTTGCCTTACTCTATTTCAAATAAAGTTTCCAATGTTCCTTCAGAACTTGTTCACTTAGATGTTTGGGGGCCAGCTGTAACATCCCAAAATTTGAGTTCATTTTCAATTGTTTGAAAATGTGAACCTTTTAAATCTTTTCAAGCATTTTATCGACATTTGTTTTTCCTGGATTTTATTAAAGACTTTTTTGTATAATTGTGAAGTTTAAGAATCAAATTTTGGAATTACTAACCTAATTGAGAATTAAAACAAATTGAAATGAAAGGTGCTAATTAAAAATCCAAACATGGGATATTTGTACTGTTAATGAAATAGAGAAATATTTTAAGCATGTTTTGAAATTTTCTCAAATCAAATAATACAGTTGCATGCAAACATAAGCTTAAAATATTTTTGAGAAAAATGCATAACAAATAAAAATAAAATCCTGTAAAATTACACAATAATCTACATGCTGTCGTGAGCCTCCAAAATTGTTTTAATAATTTTTAGATCTCAATTGCTATATTTAAAAATTCCCTCAAACCCTCAACCTTCTCAAAAATTCTGGAAACATAATTCTCTCCCTCCTCCACTAACCAGCCGATCACACTCGACAATCTTCTTCCTCCATGCTGCTTTGCCCTGTTCGTCGCCATGGCCACGCGCCCACGCCAGTGTAGCTCGCCTCACCCCCGGCTTTGGCCCGCACCCACGCCCTACCCCGGTCACGCCCGTACCCTACTCTGCACCATGCCCATGCCCTACTTCCTCGCGTCATCGCCAGTAGCAAGCCACCGTCGCCTTCTCGCTGTTTCTCGTGAGTCCCTTCCCCCTTCGCCTATACAACCTAAGCACCGAGTGCACCTGTTCACCCTCTCCATTCCCCTCACCTTCTCTCGCCATTTTTTCCTTTTCCCGAGCTCAGAGTCAAATGTCGTGCGCCGGCCATGGCCGTCGTCTCTCACCAAGCTGGCCGGCCGCACAGACGGGCTACAACCTACCCCATCATGTCCCTCTTGACCTCCTCGACTTCCTCTTTCTATCCCTCACCTCCTTCTCTCTCTGTTGCCGAAGCTCCTGGAATTGCAGCTTTCTTCCCCGCATCCGGCGACACTCGGTTCGTGGCCACCGCCTCCACGCGCCGTTTTGGCCAACCCAGTGAGCTCCTCCCATAATGGATTGCATCACAACATGTTCCAATGCCTAATGATTATTTCCCCTCACTTGATTTGGTCCTTCATCCTTAGGAGCGCTGCACAGCCGCCGTCATCCCCAAAACTGGCCGAAATCGCCGGCGCCATCACCATTTCTCCTCGGGTGATCTCTGTTCCAATTCCTTTCGCCCAGAGCATCTCAACACCATCCCCTAGCTATTCCCACCATTCACTCCCGCTCCTTTTCTCTGCAGTTCCGCCGCCACAATGACCTCACCGCGCCGCCTCAGGCTCTCGTTGTCAGACCACCTCGACATCTCTCCGCTTCCATTGAATGCTTTGGTGAGCTCCACGTGACTCCCTCGTGCTCTCTGTATTTTAGCCCCTGTCCCATTCGTGCGCTACCATCTTTGTTTCTTCCTCACGAATGGCTGCTGCGCGCCTCCGCCGCGCCGCCATAGAGCCGCCCGAGCCACGACACCACCACCCCTAGCCTCCTTGTCCCTCCAGCAACCCATTTTTTGAGTTACCGCCGCCTCACCGTCGCCCCCTCGTGGCAACGAGCGCAACCCGAGCTGCTCCCAGCTTCCTCTGTTTTGCTCCCTCTCTATTGCTCTCTGTGTAGTGAGCCTCTAACAGTAGGACCCGCCTGTAAGGAGACCAATTGCTATTGCTAATAAACAATGTGGACCGGATGGAGAGGTAAGTTTACATTAGGATATATGCCCTAATCTAGTAACCAAAAATTTGAGAATTATATCAATATAATAATCCTAGAATATGACATATGGGATAATAGATATTCGAGGACTAACATAAGGAAAGGATTAAAAATAATTATAATTAGTCATTTGCAATTGGCAGTAAAACCTAGGCTAAGGTCAGCAGTGAGGATGCAAGCGAAATTAACAATAATTAATGCCAAATGAAACTAGACAATAACTAGTAATGGTAACAACTAGCTCTACGAATATGACTAAGTTAGTCATAATCAATTTGATAAGATAATCACAATACACCTGGAGCCCACCTAATTAACTAGTTAACCAAAAACCTTGTGTTGTATAATAACCGGGGAGAAACTAGCGTAACATGCAATGATAGCAAGTCATAAGACTCTTTAGTATAGGGTTAATATATTAAATTACCAGTCAAAATGTAAATGGTGGTGAACTTTAATTGAAGGCTACTTAGTGGGACAGTAATGTCTGGATTAAAATAAAAGTCAGCTAGAATTTGTGTTGCATCGCTCGAGGTTTACAATATCTCCATGAAGATTCTCAACTGAAGATAATCCACCGGGACCTGAAAGCGAGTAATGTTTTACTAGACTTTGATTACAATCCTAAGATTTCAGACTTTGGCTTAGCAAAACTATTTGGAGGATCAATCACAAGATGTCACCAGCTACATCGCTGGAACATAGTAAGTGCGACCAGTGTTTCATTGATAAGATATCAAAGCGGGGTAGGTATACAATAACAACGTGTTCTTATCGCAGCGGATACATGTCACCAGAATACGCGATTCATGGGCAGTATTCAGCCAAGTCAGATGTGTTCAGTTTTGGAGTTCAGCTAGAGATTGTCACAGGAAGAAGAAACCATGGATCCTATTACTCAGAGCAATCTTTTGATCTCTTAAGTCTTGTAAGTACCTAGGTGATCACTATTGAAGTCTATGCAGTATGCATCACTACTATTGATTCTTGCAATGATATTCCAACAATTGACTAATTCGGTGAAGGTACGGGAGCACTGGACTATGGGGAGAATCGAAGAATTGATTGATTCATCCTTGACGAGCCGTTCTCCTGGATATCAAATGCTGAAGCTCATCCACATTGGGCTGTTGTGCATTCAAGACAATCCAACAGATAGACCGGCTATGTCGACAGTTAATACCATGCTCCGTAGTAATACTGTCACTCCAATCTCGTCCATCCCGACATTTTGTATCCAGGAGAGTGATGCTAGTAACTTGTATGTGTATTCAGAGCCAGACCCAAGATCTCCTGGGGCACACTGGTAAATCTAAGCCTAGGACAGCAAGTGAAGAATCACTGACAGAACTAGAAGCAAGATGAACGGTGGAAGCTTGGAGCCATCGGTTTTCGAAATAAGCCTGACGTAGGGAGAGACCTTACTGCTTCTGTACTGTGGAATTTTGTAGTATCATGGTTGTATATTGTGGGAAGGAATAAATATTAGGGTGCGTCTATACAACATTCGATTGATTTTTTCTTGAAATCAGTCACTTTTGAGCCATCGGATGAAGATCTAATGCCCCAGATATCACCCCCTCTATATCCCCAATCCAATCTCACTTCCCACCCTCTCCTCTCTCTCACCAATCACAGAGCGCATCGGACGGCCTCTCCTCTCTCTCACCAATCACAGGCGCATCCAACGGCCTAAAATTGGTGATTTCCAAGAAAATTTCAATCGATGATTTCTAGCAATTCCCTAAATATTAATCCCTCCGTTTCTCAAAGAAAAGATGTTTTAGAATGCGTGCTGTCGATATTTCAAAACTTTGATCATTGATACATAGAAATGTATTTAAATTCGTCCATGAAACGATATTGTTGGATCGTGTTAGCGGCCAGAGGGCGGTAAATAGGAGCTCACTTTTTTTCCTTTCTGAAATTCTACTCACTTTTTACTCTAATAGCTATGTGAAGCTATGAAGATCAAAGTATCAAAATCACAGTGAAAGAATAGAGCTGAGATCAAGGAAATCAAACATCAACACCCCTCGGCCGGTCTGACCACTGGATAACGGACGGTCTGATCGCTCTCTCAGACTGACAACAAAATCAACACGATTTTGAATCCATAACACGACCTAACTTTTGATCTACAAATTCAAATCGCTTGATATTTCAGACAAAGCTCAACAAGAAGGTCGAGAAGCTATTCAATCAAGATCGAGACAATCCTAGCCAAGGTTCCATAAATTTCTTGTTTGAGAGCAAGAGGGCTCAAAACCAGGTGAAAACCTAAACTTGATTCAAAGACTTGCTCGTGAATAAAAGATGATCAAGATGACCTTAGATCAACTTTCACAAGTCCTAGTAAGCTGGATCACAACAAAAGACCAAGGCAAAACCCCTAGAATACAAGAACCCAAAATCACAAAAAAGAGAGTAAGAACAAGAAACAACTCATCTTTAAAGCGAATTGATTGGATTGATATCGAGGGATGAAGGTTTTGGTCACTCCACCATGGAGGACAAAAGCTCACTTGTGAGCACCCAATCCCACATAGTTTCTCTCAATACATTTCTCAAACCCTAGCTTCTTCTATTCTCTCCACTTTTCCCCAAATATCAAATCGGGGTTCCTAGGCTTGGTTGGTGTGAAAATCCTACACCACCTCTTATATAGTGGAGGCTAGGTCTAAAAGAAAACCCTAGTGGACATCGATTAATCCCACACACAAATGGATCTCTCACTCACGTACTATTCTCAAAGCGGATCTTGATCCGCACTCTGAATCCATCTCTTCGTGATCTTGTCCTCCTCATGACCTAAACCACTTTTCCTTTGCACCATCATGTGTCACGGTTTCTCTAAGGTCACCAACCAGGTATTTTGGTGAAGATACCAAAATACCCCTTATCGATCCTTCCATCCTTGATCGAGTCCAAACTCGTGAAGCAATCCCATGTTTCGCCATGCGTAAGTTCATCCATGGTTTTCCTCATCTTGACAAGTCTCTCCCATTCGGCTTCCACCGGATCGCCTCAACATTTGCACCGGCTCAAGCCACTTGACACAACACGTTGCATCAAACTTCTCGTTCTTGTCCATCTTGTGCATTGCTTGAGACCAACGACTTCACTCAGCATCCTCGATCGTTCTAGACCTTGATTTCACCAAACCAAGTCCCGATCATCCTCGACGTTGATCGTAGTTAACTCCAAGATTCCCTACGCAACAATGGACCAAGAAATCGATTTCGGAAAAAAGTTCTTCGCAACTTGACCCACGTTAGCCAAAACATTCATCACGCAACACATATGCATCAATTCCATGACTTTTAGTCAATCACCAAACTTAAGCACAACTCACTATGCTGAAACCGCCATGTTCGGTCAGATCGCCGCCACCAGTCTGACCACCGCCAGTCTGACTGCCATGGAGCGACCGGTCAGATTGTTTCCCAAAACCATAAAACACCCATCTTTGGACCTTTTAGTTAAACTCTATTTAGTTTCACGTCCAATTTCTAATTTCAATGACACCTGGTGCAAACACACCCCCAAACACTCTCACACAAGTGTTTGATGTCCATTTCGAAAACTTTTGCACCGCCGATCTAACCGCCACCCATAGCTGGTTAGATCGCCTGAAACCTGACAGCAATACGACAATTTGCAAAACTAAGAGTTTACTCCCCAAAATCCTCGACAACGATGTCAATTGTTCATCACCTAGACTAGGACTAAACCACATGGTGTCTACAATCTCCCCATTGATGAATACATTGGCAACCTACCAAAAATGCAATTTAGCGGTAGTTTTGAAAATACTCGCTTCGGTTTTGTGAAAAGGTTCAACTTGGTCCATAAGAAGAAGAAAGCCATGAAAATGACCAAGCTGGCTTGAGGAATTCAGAAGCAAACTAGTAGAGGTAATGAAATGTATAGGCGCTTTAAATCCAGAAGATGGCTTCAAAAACTCACTTGAGTTCCATATGAAAGAACAAATTGTTCAATTCGACCTTAGATCTTAGTGAGAAGTCATTTTTGAGGAATTTTGGAATTTAAACTAATAAATGATCATTAGAGCACAAGAATGCATATAAAATGCTCCCTCACTAAGATCTACCATTTTTTAGTTTTCTCCCCCTGTTTGAATGATTAGCCCCTTTTTAACATTTTTGCCACATTTTCTCCCCATTTGACAATGGAGTCATCAAGGAATCATGCTTTTCTTGTTGGGATACGGGTAGGCTACGATAGCAAAAAACAAAAATTCTACCACGCAAACCAGGAAGCCAAGCAAGTAGATGGTCACAGATCGTTACCACCAAACGTGCAGAGCAGCGGAAGAAGTATTGGAGCAGCCTGGTCCAACGTAGGGTGCACCGATGTAGTGGTCGTAGTCGATTGTCCAGTGTCCTCACGAGTCGATGCGGTGGTCGTGGTCGATTGTCTCCTCTAGTGACCTCTGCAGTTCCTTATGAAGATCGCAGATCGTCCTCAAGCGCAACAGCGACCGCAGTAGCGCCTCTACGGTATCCACACGTCCAGAGAAGGAACAACCATGCGCCGGTGTGCTAGCACCAAGTCGCACGGTCGAGCTCTCAGGAAGATGGCGGCTAGGGTTTCGGTGGAACAACTCAACTCACGACTTTCGTGTGTCTTGTCCATTATGTTCACCTCTCCACCACAAACCTCATGCATCTCCTTATATAGTACTCGTGGCGGATCCTATTCGAACACGTTTGACGAATCGTATCCATCTTGGTTTGTTCCAACATGTTAAGTGTGTGACCTCAGAGGTTCATACGTAATTAGTTGTGACTCGGAAACCCTTTCCGATCACGAGTCGTTAGCGGTTCCTAGCGAGGACATTACGATTCCGAATACACACAAATTATATTAGGCGAACCTTAATGCAATATGATCTACGACCAGGCCCTCATCACTTACGACCAGGTCCTATCTCTATACGACCAGTTCGTATTTGGTCACGACCAGTTTGTAACTCCTTACGACCAGGTTACGACCACTCTGTGATTACATTCGACCAATCTACGACCAACTCGTATCTCCATACGACAAATTCAGTAACTAATCGAACTAAGCGACCTACTCGTGTATTCTCCCTTTACCTCATGATATCTGGTTGAACTCCAGGTGAGATGTTGTGTCATCCATGGACTGTTCAATACTTTCTCGATCGAGTGTCAGACAACTTCACGTGGTGAACACCCGACCACTAGTGGCATGGCCATGCACTTTCTTTATCCGACCACAACGAGGGCCAGAGACATCTCTCCTGTTATGTTAGGAGGGGCAAATTTCATATCCGATCAGTCACATTCCTTTGTATGTTTCATAGCATACCCGAAAGCTACCTTTATAACTACCTAGTTACGAGCAGTGATTGGCAACCCCTAAGAGTGCTATTATATATGTAGGAAACCATGCCAATCTCAGGTCTAAGGATTATACATCATCATTGCTTGAGACCAACTAACGACACATAGAATCATAACAATCTCAATAGTGTCTCAAGGTGGGTCAATCCAACCCCATGTTCTCTAACATGTGTTCACATTATTGATTCGATATCTCTATACCCATAACCGGTGAAACATGGTCATCAATCAATACAATGTGCTGGTCGATAGAGTCAATAGTGTTTCGACCATTGACATCCGACCAAGGATTCATTTAGAACGACAACATGTAAGTTAAGAGTTTCACCAACAAGTCACATACTTGTTAATCTTCATAACCAATGATTCATTCAAGGAACAGGATAACATATTATCCAATATTATGAACATAATGAAATATAATCATCTCCATGATTGCCTCTAGGGCATATTTCCAATATTTCTCTCATCCATTTTTTCAGTTCTAAAGATGTAGGGAAGAAGCTTAATAAAGAGCATGAGTAAAATGCAATGGAGTGGAGTGGCTTTATTTTTTTATTTTCAGTTTTTAGGAGCATGAAGCTTTGAAGATTACCCAAAATGAAGAAGTTAGCATCTACTAATGCACAAGTCATATCAAGTATAAAAGCTAGCATATCATGAGTAGTAAGCTACAGATTGAAATTAGTAGATCTATCCAAGAGCTATATAGTCTAGTGAATAAACTGAAATCGCTTGAGGATAATCGGAATAAAGCACGCTTTTAGAGTGCAAAAGTATGAACCAAGCCACAACAAGCATGTAATCCATGATAATGAATCAAACATTGACTACTAGAAGGATTACCGAGCTCAAGAACTTAAATCAACTAGCTCAATTTCATTGAATTTCAATTTTAGCATAGTGGGGTGTAATGAGACCATTATCAAGCTAAGAGTGCTCTAGGTGTGTAATGAGACCATTTTTGAGCAAAGATATCACATATGAATAACATTTTTAGCATAAAAGATCACTATGACAAGGTATTTCCATGATTGCTCTAGGTGTGTAACAAACCATTGTCGAGCAGTGAACTATTTTAATGATATCAAAGCATTTTCAGTTAGATTACTTAAATTGAACAAAAGTCATGAATTGTCCAAGATTTACTTATATGTTCAAGATAGATTCAATATAAGCTAAGTAATTCTAGTTGGCATTCAATAGTCAAGTTCAAGATCTCAAAAGACATGAAAGCCTAGCTCGACTCATACCACAAGTTGAATTTAGATATCACCTGGTGATTATAGATTAAGGCTAGACCTTGTAGCTCTAAGTTACATGCCAAGGCATGAACAAGTAGCAAAACAAATAAATCATGCTAAGACAAGCATACAAGCTATAACATGGCATCAATCAAAAGCTAGCCACATTAATGTGGAAATAAGCAAAGCTTCATGAAACAAAAAAGTGAAGTAATAAAAGCAGACATAATGCATCATTTTTTCATGAATGCAATATGTTACAATGCATGAGATGCAAGAGAAAAGGCAATAAAAGCCAAAGAAATATAAAAATGAATCAATTCCCCCTCAAACCAACCCATAAGGGTAAACTACCCCTAACTCACTCTTTAAGGAGGCAAACCTAGTATTATCTAAGGGTTTTGTGAGAACATCCGCTAATTGAGCCTTAGACTCCAATGTCTTCCTTCTCAACATGGTCTCTAAGAAAATGAAACATAATATCTATGTGCTTGGTCCTAGAGTGTTGCATTGGGTTTTTGGCAATGTTGATGGCACTAGTGTTGTCACACAAAAGAGGCACACTATCAAAAGCTAACCCATAGTCCTTAAGAGTAGAGGTCATCCACAGAATTTGGCTACGATGAGAAGTACTTGGAGAGACTTGAAATCTTGCACATAGGCACACTGAGAAGTGGATGTCTGGTATAGAAGCCATCAAATATAGGAGGGAGCCAATCATGCTACGATACTCACGTTGATCCACAGCTTCATCATCCTCATCAGGATCCAAGGCAGTTGATGTAGCTATTGGATTAGCAATTGGCATGCAATCACCTATTTCGAATCTTCTCAATAAGTTCTTAGTGTACTTCGTCTAGTGGATGAATGTGTCTTCCTTGCATTGCTTGATTTGGAGTCTAAGAAAATAATTCAGCTCACCCATCATGCTCATATCAAATTCCCTGGACATAGTCTCAGAAAAGCTATACACAAGAGCATTAGAGGACCCACCGAAGATATTGTCGTCTATATAGAGTCTTATCTATTTTGCCCATTTCAAATTCATTCTTAAGTAAGAAGGTCTTAAGTCTATCATACCAAGCTCTATGTGCTTGCTTAAGACCATACAAGTCTTTTGCCAATTTAAACACATGGTCAGGAAATCTAGGATTTTCAAAGCCAGGGGGTTGTTTAACATACACTTCATCCTCTATGAACCCATTAAGAAAAACACTCTTAACATCCATTTGATGCAATGTAAAACCTTTAGAAGTAACAAATGCAAGTAAGATATGAATGACCTCTAATCGAATTACAGGGCAAAAGTTTCATCAAAGTCTAACCCCTAGACACGAGAGTAACCCTAAGTCGCCAACCTAGCCTTGTTCCTATCATAGAGCTATCCTCACTTTGTTTGTTTTGTAAATCCATTTTGTTTAAATTACATTATGACCATTAGGATGCTCTACAAGATTCCAAACCTTATTTTTTTCAAAATTCTCTAACTCCTCATGCATGAAATTGACCCAACTAGCATCAAATAAATCACGTGACACATCTCAGAGCTCAAAAGATGCAAAAAATGCAAAATAAGAATAGAGATTATGATCATGAGACCTGGAGCGAGAAACTCACTCATAAAGATTTCCAATCATCCGATCGGTGAATGCCTTCACTGAATATGAAGATGAGTACCAGGTGGAGATAGCACATCTTCAACCTCCGCAGGTACTACTGAAGTAGATGTAGAAGCAGCATGAGCCTCAACTGAGGTGAAGTGGTGGAGGCAAGTTCCTCATTTGGATCAAGAGAGATGCAACTAGGTGGGAAGGTATCATCCT